>JAYMSV010002048.1:0-11664 GCA_036897745.1 Erodium moschatum
TGGGGAATTACACAGATTCAACTTGACTTGTCTTGACTTGTTCCTACCAGCAGCTTACAAGAGGTATTTATAGGGGTGGTGTAGAGATAATAAGGCAATTAAAAATCTCTACAACTAAGACCCAATTTCCTAATTTTAACAAGACATAGGAATTTCCGAAATTTGTTACTTGGTGGCCAAGCCACAAATTTCCTTAAATTTGGATCAACCTTCAACAACAAATAAGTACAAGGAGTTACACAATTAACCAGGTTACATATTCTCTTAAAGTTACACATAGTTTTAGTTCACTGGTGCATCTTGTCACTTACACTCACAAAACAATTCATTTGTATTTGTTACTTATCACAATTATGAGTTGGATGCATGATCCCAATAGTTCAGTTTACCTATACAAGTTTCTTTTAGGGATAAAAAATAAATACAAGTAATATAAAGCTTTTGGGGATTCGTTTGGTTGCCTGACATATCATTTTAGATCTGGTCGTGGGACGCGTTTTTTCTGCCTTCTAGTTGTTGATCGTCGTGGATCTGGTGGTTCGTCGTGATTCTGATATTGGTATTCCCTTTCTTCTGCCTAAGTTTTGGATCACCGCATTGTCCCTTTATCGTTATCTGTTTGGTATTCAGCTTCCTCCTTCCACATATATGGTTAGGACTCGTTAGTTTCGGTGTTGGCCATCGATGAGAGGTTTGGCCTTTGTGCCTTTTAGCTGTTTTTCTTCGGTTTCGATTTTAGGGTTCAGTGTGTTCGGATGGGTATTATCCAACAGAAATGTCTCTGTCGCTTGCGGTGTTGGCCGCCGACGTGTTAGTGTCCATCCTCCAGTTTGTGTGACAGGTTGATGGTCCTAATGAGATAGGGTGTATTCTTACTTAGGTAGTTGTTTGGGTTTCCATCAGTTCCATTTGCTCCTAAAGGTTGAAAAATCCGGGTTACAGACCTACACTTTTTTCTGAGCTTCATGGTTGACTAATCAGGGTTGTAGGCCTCTTCTTTTATGTGCTTCATGGTTGCTAAATTCGGGTTCTAGACTCATTTTTAGGCTTTTTTCATGTGCTTATATGATTGTCATATTCGTTATTCAGGCCATTGTCCTCCCTTGTTGGGTTTGTATCGATGTTGTGCTTTCATGCCAGTGCTCAAGTTTGTATTTGGTTTTATGAGTTTCTGTAGCTAGATCTCATCTTGTCCTCCATTTCCAACCTCTGAAAAGGGGGAGATTCATAATACTGTTTTGCTGATAAAAAAAAATATAAACAGATTTATCACACCCAAAACTAAAACTCATTATGAGAGACATGTTTATTATATATTTATTCTCATGTTCCAAACCATCTTAACAAATTGATTAATGTAAAATATTCCATCTTATATCATATTTGATGTAACACATGAGGATCTCGAGACATAGACAGTTATTGCACAAAAATACTATAAAAAGCTCATCACATATTTGTACTCAACCCAATCCAACTGATTTAGTCTATTTATATATCTCCTATCCTTGCAAACTCTATTGTCCAACCTACAAGCTGACGTGAGTATCATGTGGGTTGAATTATACTGAATCGGGACATCTAAACAAAATAATCTCTTAATTTGGTATCCAACTTATGTACTCAATTATCTTAAACCTAACTATTTTCACGAGTGGCATTTTCACGAACATAACAACAAATATAATCTTCTCAGCAGATTTACCCATCATCTCAATCCCATCACTAGCTATCAGGTTCAAGATGTGGGCTATGCATCTCAAATGCATGAATTTTCTATCCAACACAACTACACAACACATGAAGTTGTGAATCAAGTATTTGATGGTAGTATCATTATCACTCGCATTATCAACCGTCTATCATTGTTCTATTTGGATCCCATGAATTTAAACAAATCTCAATATATTTTCTTATGTGTTCCCCTTTGTGGGAATTGATTGGGTAGAAGTTGATTGTGTTTTTCATGTAAAACTCAAACATCATCAATGAAATGTGATGTTAGAAACATATAGTTAGTATGTTGGACACTCGTCCATGTGTATTTGATTAGGGTTATAATTACTAAAATATTCTTGCAATTCAGGTTGGAGAGACGAGAACGAATATCACAATTCGACATATAGTGTTGGTGTTGGGTTAGGGTTTCGAGTGAGAGTGAGAGAGTTGTATAAATATAGAGGAGATGGATCAAGTTTAACAAAATTCGCCTATTATAATTACTCGAAAATTTGAATTGTTATCAATACATTAATAATGTGTGGCAACTAATGGAATTCGATTTTATCATCAGGGAACCATCATAATGCATCGGTAAGCAGCAAAATTAGGATTTGATATGATCCAAAATCAGAAGGTATTTTGTTTAACACGAATCGAGTGTTGGATGACGTCCCCGAATATTTTTAGAATAGTTTGATATCAAGAATTATCGGGTATCTATTGGAAAGAGTTAAAAGAAATATCCCTGAAATTTTCTAGCATTATCTATTAGGTTGTGTAAAGTTATGATATTGTCCGATAGTTCCAACTCAATATTCCGACATGCCTTGATATTTTTTTGTTTTGAAATAAATGCTTGCAATGCATTTTTTTGTGATATACAACAAACATTAGATGTAAGTGCATGTAACACAAGTGATAGTGTACAACTTTTTATCAACAACTTGTTACTATGAAATATAAACCATAAAGAAATTGAACTACAAACTTTTGTAATATTTATGCAACATTTTCGTGTATAGACGATATCTCTCATGTATCACACATACTTCTCATGTTGCTCCAACTATTGTGCTCGAAAAACATTCTACCTTTATTAAATAAGCCTACACTCGAGTATCGGATGCTAAAGCCAAGCTTGATGGACAAAGATCATTATGTTTTGCTTAAACATATCCGTTCTTGCATTTGACTAACAATGTAGGCTCCTTTTTCTCGATGTTTCTGTTGTGTTCATCTATCGATATAGTCTTGCTTGTGAAGCTTACGCCATTAGTTTTTTTTAACAAAAAAAGTAAATATATTAACGAAGCAAAAGGTACAAAGAAGAACCCAAGATAAAGATCATGTGACACCAAGGGCTAGGAACCCCGCTACTATAGTGAGTGCTCAGGACAGTGTCCATCTTCCTGAAACCCTCCTCAACCGAACATTTGTAGAAGACCCCCAAACTCTCAGCAAATCTCGCTACAATCTGGGTAATACTCTCTCTTGTACGCTCGTCGACCAATGAAGAGGAAAACCTCGAATAGACACCCAGCTTGGGAAGGACATCGTCAACCTGGAGAGGCGGTGGTGATCGATTAGGAAGGTTACACTGTTAGTTGACACATGACACAAGCGACTAAAATACGCATAAAGTTGATTCTAAAGTTCCTCAAATCGTGTGGAGATTTAGGGTTTCGCAGAGAAAGGTTATGGTGAAGTAAAGAGAATGATGTAGACTTATATAGGGTGATCGTTGTATGTAGTCATCACCAAAATGTTATTGTTCTTTTGATGCATGTGAAAGAAGATTTTAGATATGATTAAATTTTGAGGGGCAATATTTGTTCCGACATTTGTTCAATAATTTCAGATAATGCCAAACAATGTGATGTATGTTATTTTCGACAATGTACGATAGTTTTTTTTTGAATGGAAAAGGCGAAAAAATAGAAACATTAAAAAAATTCAAAATTAACGGTAAGTAAACAAAAGAGAGTACTTTCAGTGGTTAGTCAAAGATAGACATATTTTTTTGAAAGCCAAATTACCAATAGTTGTCATATTGACACTATTAGTTGCTCTAAGTTTAAAAGTGATAAATAAAAGTTTCAAAGTATTGGTCACAGTCGTCTGTTAGAAAAAAAACACTAATAAAATTACATGAAAAGACCAATATACCATACAATAATTTGAATTTATCCACATCAACTGAAGCACTATTTTACCTCTCTTTATTAATTATTATTAATTCTTTGATTTTATTATTAATTCCTAAATAATTCTTTAATTATTTAACTAATTTTTAATAATACCAATATTTTCTTAAGTAATTCATAAATGTTCCTTGATTAAATCTTATTTTCTTAATTATTTAAAATTTCCAAACCTCGTCCATCTTCTCTAGCTCTATTTCACATTCTCAAATCCAAACACAAAAACATCCTCAATTTTGCATTCTCAGCCAAAACCCATCGTCATCACTCTTGACTCATAGTTCGGCAAAAGAAACCCCTAGAAAAAATTGAAGCTCAAAGTGAGTGGTTCCAACTTCATGCATGTATGTATGTTTTATTCCATCTTAAATGCTAAGGATGCGTGTTATCCAAGTAATGACTTAATATTAGTGTCGTAACTACACTAATATATGTCCATGGTGATATCACTAGATATGTTGAAGAAATCATTTACAGGAAGGGTTGGTTTTCTGAAATTCAATCAATCAATTAAAGGACATTGTATTAAAACAAATTGATACATATATCTGTTTAGTAATAGATATCCTCAGTCAACCTATTCCTGTTGTGGACATGATTTTTTCCAAAGTTGAACATATGCGAAGATGGAGTTGGAAACCTTTTGTGGGCAAAAAAGTTGTGCAATGCAATTCTTGTAGTGGTGATCTATACATTACGGTCCATAGAAGTGAGCAGTTTGGTTTCCTCATTTTGGTTGTCTCCTGCAGTGAGCTGGATACTTGACTTGGAGCTCATTTTGTTCCACTCATTTTCTACTCGGAAGAACACCCACTGGAAGCGCCTCAGCATCTCCAAGGCCGTAATTGCAAACAAAGTAAGGTAATTGTGCCGAAGATGTGCAGACAGCTTGTACGTCCATGTGCAACGCAATATCAGGTTACTTCCTATCACCCAAACATAAACCTGCAAATATACCCGTCATCACTAACTGTAAGCCTTATATAACTTCCATCCATATTATACTTACCCATTTGCGTCCATACAACAGGTACGTCACAAGATGTGGTTTGCTGAACTTGAATATCCGAGTGAAGCAGCTGGAAAAACATATTATATTCAACTTAGAACAATGCCTCACAAATGTAATGTCTCCTTAATGCTAATAGATAATTAGGAGGATGTATGAATCATAAGTAAAAGACCATTTGGCATACCTCATGTCCCAATCACGCTTCACATCCCAGTAGAACGAATATAAAGAGTTCAAAACACTTGAGAGAAGCCAGAGAGGACGGTAAAAGTCAGTCCACTTATCAGGGAAGACATGGTATTTAAGAGCTGAAAGGAAGATAACTGGCACTGCTGTTGAATATTTTAGAGCTGAAACAATGAGCAAATAAAGTTAGGTGATAGAGTGGCAAAGATATCATGAAAGCAGAATGGATAAGACTGAACCAGTCCACCAAAAAAGCAATCAATAGATCACAGAACTATCATTTTTTTTCCAATTAAAGTGCTCTTCAATGATTATCATGTATATAGAGAGAAGATGATAGAGATCTGGAAGATAAGATATCCATAAATTGGTGTAACAAGTATAAACTTTTTGTGCCACACTACATGTGATAGCCTACCATATACTTCTAAACTATCTTTTGATATCCAACAATAACCTCAGAAATATTGTATTGTATCCATGTCATGTACAGATGTACTGCTTGCTTTCAAGGCACAGACGAACACAACAGAAACCTTGTAAATAAATAAGGTTGAAGCCCATCTATAAATAAATATTATCCCAAAATACAAAAGGTTCAGCGAAGACTTCAATTTTCTGTGTTTCCCCAATCCAAAATCCAAATGAACATTGGGCTTTCATAGACTAAACAAAGTTTGTTACATGCATATGATCAAGGAAAAACTTTATCTATATCCTGTATTGATTTCCTGACTCCACAAGCAATAGACTTGAAATACATCTTATTTTTACTTGACAACCAATTCTGTAACAGTTCTTTACATGCAAATATGGAGTATAGGGCAAAATGAAAAAAAGGGTGAACAATAGATCTTTACCATTCAGAAGTGTTGTTTTCTCTCCAGTATCTTTGTATTGTCGGAGACATTGAAACAGACGAAAAAGATAAGGCAAAACCAGAACTAAAGGTATAGCTACTGAATGACTGCCGCATACAGAGTCGGCTTCAAACCATGCAATAGTTGCTACCTGCAATATTTGAAATAATATCTCAAAAATCAGAAGCATTATTGTTCTACAAATGGAACTTTTTATCATACATTTGAAACAAATTACTTACTACAGTATTCAATACCAAGTTCAGCATGAAAGATGGATCAATGACACATAAGGACTTGTGTGGGGAAGCCATATAGCAAATTTAGATGCTCTAAAGGAACCTGGAAGATTACTCAATTTTCTCTTACTTTGAACAAAATATAATTCCAACTATGATCTACATTTCAATACATTAGCATTGTATCCATGTCACCTGAATTTTTCAGAATAAAAAATTCTTCTCAACTTTAGTTTCCCCCCTCTTTAAAACCCTAAAGACCAAGTCCCAGATTGGCAGGTCTTTAGGAGGCCAAAGATGCACATGAGAAAGTGAAACTTTAATGGTTAAATCTCCAAGTATAGTTTAGGCGAGTTTTAACTAACAAATTAAGCCTATTCTTTCAAAACACACTAGATTCACGACCAGATAAAATTAAAAATAACAAATTTGAAGTCCAACAACGTATACAATCTTAGAGTAAAATACTATCAGCAGCTCAATAACAAAACACTAACCTGTCGATGGACCATTCGGCAGACTGAGCGTTCCAAATCTGAAAAGACCTGCATAAAACTAACTGTTACAAGCACGCCAAGAAGCACAGTGGAAATCAAATATCTAAAACTAGGCTGTTAAAGTTGTATTCCAAAGAGAAGGGTTTATAGTTAGTAAGTATATCAATGTCACAGAGATATAAATGTACAATTTTCATAAAATTCAAAGCAATTTCAAACAAATAATTATCTTAGCTCCAAACAAAAACCAAACTACTTACAGAGGAACATATCTAACTCAAAAAGCTCATTCAACACAGTCAAACCAACTTGTAATGTGTCCAATAAGCCTTGAATTAGTCAAATGAAGAAAGCATTGACATCCAGGAAATGCATAACTCAATACACATGAAACATACTGCTTAACTAGTTCGAAAAAGAAAGAGAACAATACCTTTGCCATGGAGGTCAAAATATCAGCCAGGAAAAAGTCAGAAAATGATATTGCCTGAGTTCATAAAAAATAAATATCGATATAAGGCACTTACAAACCATATTGACTTTAAACAATTGGTCAGACAATGAAATAGAACTCCTTGTGATGGTGCATTTTAGGCCATGCTATGGAAGGTTGTGGATTTAAGTAATCAATTGATGCTCTTCAACTCAATTAACTATGTTGACGTCAGATCAATAGTCTGTGGCATAATGGTAATTATTTTTCTATTTTATTAATATCATGAAACCAAAAATATGCTACTTATAAGTTATAACAAACTTGCCTGCAGTGGGAGAACTATCCGCCAAAGAGTCCTTAACAAATAGTATCTTGATGACAGATAAAATATATCGAAAGGGAATATCAAGGTCATTGCAAAAGCAGCATATAAGAGGACCTGCAGTAAAGAGCATGTACAATTTAATAAAATGCCAACATACTAGAGGAAATATCACCCCAAAAAAACAGAGGCTGACATTTGACAATGTAATATATAGTCCATGACACCCAAGCCATATTTTCTCAGTGCAATTTGTAAGTGGTGACCTAGTAAGAGAACTCTTTGCATAATGATCACGTTTTTTAGTCTCATCCAAATAAGCAAAAACAATTTTGTCAACTGATTACACCCTATTCACTCTGCTTTAATCTTAGTTGAACACAGTCAATCACAAATACAAGATTGGAATTCATAAAATGATTAATAGCTTCAACTGTTCACCTTAGTGCAATATCAGACGACTACTATAAAGCACAAACTAACCAATTGAGATACATGAACCCCTAAATCATTTGTTATATTTCACTTACACAAGTAAGTATCTCTGCCTCTCTATCAAAAGAAATATTAAAGATGTACAAAATTACCACAAAGTTCAAGCAACAGCATCTCATCTTTTCTCACTAAAGCCTAAAGGCATAGTATTACATTCATTTGTACACAAAATTAAAGCTCAAATGGGGACAGCTTGGTGCTATGATTAAGAAGAAAAACTCGATAATAAGATTCGCTAATGGTGTTAAGAGAAGATGCTTCTATTACACTGGTTGTGATGCTGCCAATGATACTTCTCCATGAGAATAGAGATAAAGATATGCTGTCATGCTAGTTGGGACGATGATCGTCATCCATGTTGCACACTGCAAGTATAGAAAGGACAACAAGAGTTACCTCGGAATAAGACAAACAATTATATTGGAGTAAACCGTTTTATTTGAATGACTATGCTAACGACACTCAGAGGGAAATGAAGACTGCAAAATGGAAACAGATACAGGCTACTGATGAATTTCATTCTCGGTATCAGAAGACGCAATGCATCAATTGTTAAATTTGGTACCTTCCATATTTCATTCTCGGTAAGATGATTTTGATCAAGATCAAATATTTTGGCATAGTTGACATTAGCCTGAGCAAAAACCCATAAATTTACTCCCCAGAGCCAAACCATCATAGTCTGAAAAACCAAAAGGATATGAGATCATAACAAAAAAAATTAAACGCGAAAACGAAAAGAAAATAAAAATACGATATGCCGATAAGATCTAGACAGAAAAGTCTAACTAACCACAAGAAGAAGGGGATTGAAATACAAAAATGCTTCATACAAAAAAAGATCCCGCACTTCAACACTCATTCTCATAACAGAATCCCATCCAATCTGCAATATAAAGAAAATATGAAGACTAGCTATATCATAATATAATAAAGAACTTTGGATATTGCCACTATCCTTCACAAATCTGATACTTTGTGCTCTACTACAACAATAAGGAATTGAACTGACCTTGCAACAGCAGAACCCCCAGATGAAGAACATTAGTACCTGGACATTTCTCTAAATTAGAATATTACTATAATATAACTAAAATTGAACCACAGGAAGACAAGCCAGAAAGAGAAAGTGGATCAATCTATAATGATAAACTATTTCTCTAAACTTCAAAAAAAGGCATAGTATAGTGAAAGAAGAATGTTCTGAAATCTAGAATGAAAGTCCTGAATGAGTTTCATGTACATGTTCTCATAGATTACGAGAAGCCTTAACAACACTGAGCTCCTTACAAGATAGAACATTACCATGGACTATTGTACTTATACTCGATGGAATATGCTGAATAATGCATCAAGTTCTCTATTCTAAATTTCTAATGAAAATAAAAGTGACTGGTGATTATGATCTAAGCCTCTCCACTCATCCATTTTGCATTGCATTGTTTCAGCGGACTGAAATAGATATAAGTTGTATATGACGAACCTTAAGTCTCCATAACAAAATAGGAGAAGGCATTATTGCAACAGAACTCATTGCTGTAGTTGCACCCTTTAATTCACTTGCTTCTACTGACTGCAGGAAACCTTCTTCGGCACCATTCCCCAGCTCACTAGCGCCTGAAATACTATAACTATTAGGCAATAGCTTAGATTTTATAAAGGGAAAATCAGGAAAATAACCTATTATCAGTAAGTTAACATGTGTAACTTGTACCATCAGCGAACACAGCTCTGCTTCCAGATTTCCTTAGATGCGGACTATTGGCAGGGCCAGATACCAGAGCCCCAAACATAGATTTAAATAGATGATCAACTGGCATGTACGTCACTTGGTCTATACCAAGAACCTGCAATATGACATTATAGTCATGATGTAAATCCATCAGTTAAAGGCAGTCCATAACCATTGCAATTGTCTGAAAAATTATGACACGGCACAAGAAGACATATTTACTAGCAGGAAAAATGTGTCTGGATATCAAATTTAAGCACATAGTGTAATTGAGTTGTCAAAGAAGTAAAAATCTTCTGGGCACGCCAAACTTCCATCACTTTTCCCACGTCTATAGCATCAATGTACTAATACAAACGGGTGCAAAACCGCCTAGAACAAAAAATAATACGCACAGTGACAGTAGCAGCATAAGAAGAAAGGATGAGTCTTTACCTGATCTCCCACTTCTAGTAAACAGTTACAATGAGCAACTTATGGACCCGACACAATTATCATAAATCCGATCCGAGTCCTGAACCCAGAAGCAATCATCAATACCCAGTTCCAAATAATTTAAAAAAAATCAGGAAAATCAACACAGGAGCAGAAACGAAGGAATGTTGCGAAATTCGAGCTCGGGGGCATGCTAAACGGATCGAATCGAGGCAGATCAGAGTAGCAGGAGACTTACAGAGGAGACCCAATGGCACGTGAAAATCGGATGCGCACACTTTTGCAGGTCCGCAGGATCTCGTCGCCTGATCTGGCGCAGCACGGTTGGGGGAGTTTTTTGAGTGAAGCCTAAGCATAGAAAACCAAGTAGAATGTGGAAAATGTTGGGGCCAATTAGAAAAATACAAATTCTCTCGGGGTTCAATAGGATAGATCTCATCTTCCTAGTTCCTCACTTCCTAATCAGCAAAAGGGTTAATTACCTTTTGGCCCCTTTTTCCATTGGTAACGTACCTTTAACATCATTATCTTTTGTCACGTTCAAAAAACACCACTATGTTTTGGTAACTTGCAACCGTGAGGAAAAACGGACGGAATAGAAATTCCGTCCGTCACATGACCTCACCTGACCGTAATATTACTGTTTTACCCTTATTATCTAAAACCTCTCATTTGCATATGTTAAATTCCTATTCTACCCCTTAGTCTATTTTACCCTAACCCTAATACAAAACCTTATCTACTTTCCCTTTTCCATCACACCCCTTTCTCTCTCAAACCATCGTACTCCAAACTCCACACACCACAACCACCACTCCTGACTCCACCACCACCTCCTCCTTCCCGTACCCTCCTCCACACCCTCCCATTGTTCCAACTACGACACAGCCGACCTCAACCCTGGCCACGACCTCATCGTCGCCCACGAGGATGAAGTCCGGCGCCGACGTCCCGTGTTCCTCTGTGTGTTTGCCTCATCGTTCCAGATCTTGAGTCTCGTGGTGTCGGAGAGGCTCGAGCTCAAGACCAACCACTTAGATCTAGGTTTCTTTTTTTTTGCATTTTTCATCTTAAATTTCTCTAAATCAGCCCATCTTGTTTGAGCCACGGTTCTAAGATTTGTATGGATTAGGATTAGAGAATTTGTTTCAAATTCTGGTTTTTTTTTTCATCTGTCATTCTTAAAATTTTGAAGTCACGGAAATGGAGATGGAGGATTAGGGTTTGAAATACAGGAGTAGGCGGGTGGGTCGGTCGGTCATGGTTAACGTGGACAATTTTTCTTGTTCTCTGAAGGTTCCTAATGTGAAGTCCATTACCACAAAGACCATAGAAACAAAGAAGAAGAAGAAAGTGGGAAGAAATAAGAGAGAGAAAGCTGCTAGTGATTATAGAAATGAGTTAAGAGAGAGGAAGACATGGGAAAAAGTAAGAGCATGTACAATGCTACGGCTCAAGTGAGGCTCAAATCAAGAGGCTCAAGTGCTGACTGGGCAGAAATCTGAGCCTCAGGGCCCTGATTTTTGG
>JAYMSV010002049.1:0-11663 GCA_036897745.1 Erodium moschatum
CATATGAAAGTAAAATGGTTTCATTTGGCAGGACCTGATGGGGTTGGAGTTGGACTTATAATGCACCATGAAGAACTAGCAAAGTAAGTGCTATTGCACTAGCCATATTGTTTGTAATAACTTAGATTATCAATTTAGCAGTAAAAATGGTGTAGTAAATGAAATGAGCCAACTAGGATTTACATTACACTGTTAGTATGTTGAGTCACTTTAACCAGGTTTGAAATTGTAGGAAACAGGCAGTTATTAGTACCTGTCATCCATCTAATATCTGAATTTTGTGTTTATTTTCTTCGAGAATGAAGGATGTTCGATGTATGGTGCTTTCATATTCCACCAATGGATCAAACACCATTCACAGGTCAATTTCTCATCCTAACGTGTGTGCTTATTTCATAGTTTCGATATTAACTCAAGACCATGTGTATATTACTGAATTTCCTGTGGAATTTTAAGTGAACTGAATTGCTAGTAATTAAAGTTGCAACTAAGAGATAGGGTGGAGTAGGATATTATTTCACATATTCTATTACTTTATGTATGCCAACATTCTAAAGCTTTTCTTAGAATGTGTTATCATGTGGTGAAACTGGATTTCCTGTGGAATTTTTTCTTTTTCTTTTCCCGTAATCCATTTTTGCTTCAGAACTGGTGAAACTGGTTGAAAGGACGGTTCGGTCACAGAATCAGCTGTCACCAAATAGACCCATATACCTCGTCGGAGAATCTCTTGGAGGATCCCTTGCACTGGCTGTTGCAGCCAGTAACCCTGATATTGATCTTGTGCTTGTCTTGGCTAACCCGGGTGAGAACTTTTTCCTAATATTTTGTACTATATTTCCTTCCATGGCATTTTCATTCCCTAGGAAATATGAGAAGTGAATTATGATTGTTCTAAACGGTTAGATATATAGTTACTGCAGCCCATATAAAGGATATAATTCATTTTAGATGTCTTAAAGGTTAGTATCTAAATGTATGTTCTTTTTGCAGCTACTTCTTTCAATCAGTCTCTGCTGCAACCTCTATTACCTTTGCTGGAGTTCATGCCTGACCAGGCTCATCTGACCCTTCCTTATGTGCTGAGCGTAATGACAGGTTTATTTCCCTTGTTTAATAGCTATTTCTGTAATCTGGTTTTGCTTGTTACCTCAGATACAGTTCTCTACATATAATAGATTACATGGTTTGGGCATGGCTCGAGAATGCCCACCCTGCTAAGTAGTACATTCTTGAAAATAGTGTTAATATTAGGTACCCAAAAAATTGAGACATACCTTTATTGCACATTCAAAACCTATATAACACCAGCAATTCTACTTGATAAACATAGGTCAAACTTTGGTGACGGCAGCGGCTACAGTGATCAAGGGACTTCCTCTGCAACAAACAGTTGGAGAGCTAACGCAGGATCTTGCTGCAATTTCATCTTACCTATCTGTAAGATTCAACTCTGATGTGAATATGCTCATTAATATACTAGCATTCATGCAATACTTTTCTTTCAATTCAAATGAATACATCAGTCAATATCTATCCAAGAAATTTCTTTCCACATCAATTATATATGATTATCCTTTCCTTTTCATTGTGTCCCTGTTTTGCTGCCTTGATGATTGTATTATACAGTTGAAAAGAATTGATGATTAAAGTCACAGGTTCTGCCTGGTAACTTTTCTAAAGAAACACTTCTTTGGAAACTGAAGATGCTCAAAGAAGCTTCTGCGTTTGCTAATTCACGGCTCCACGCTGTAAAGGCTCAAACACTTATACTATCAAGGTCCTTACTCCTTTTCACCCACATCAGTTGAGCAACTTTTAGAATCTATGTGTGTGTATATATATATATATATATATACTTATCTGAACTTATCGTGGGAGAAAGTTTATGGTCATATTTTCTTCTCTTTCTGTTTCGCTCTCTCTCTCAGTGGAAGGGATCAATTCTTACCTAGTCAAGTGGAATCTGAAAGACTTCATCGTACACTGTCAAAATGTGACATCCGTCAATTTAATGACAGCGGCCATTTCTTATTTTTGGTACGATAATCTCTCTCTCCCTCTTGTATGTGCACACAGATGGCTATGTATCTGCTTCTATGCTGTATTTTCTCTATAAGTGCACAAATTGGTAAAAGTTGACTGTTAATACTAATACCTCTAGAAAAAGAAACCAAATGTTTTTATAAACATGATATTGTCTTGTGTGAAAAAAAATAGAGTAGCCATTTCAATAAATTGCGGTGTTACCATGATTTTCTCTAGTTTGCACTTCACTCTCAGGTTTTGCTTCTCTGTGGCAGGATGGTGGTGTTGATTTGGTTAGTGTGATCAAGGGTGCTTCCTTCTATCGCCGCTCAAAGCATCTTGATTATGTTACAGATTTCGTGCCTCCTACCCCTTCTGAATTCAAAAAAATATACGACTCAAATAAGTAAGTGAATACTCTTTCCTGAAAGTCTATGTATGCTTATATACTACCTAAAGGCACACTCTACTAGAAGAAAATGAACAGAGATCCGGGAGTTCATTTTATACCATATTCAGTTGACACATTTGTGTGTACTACCCTAAAGGCATACTCTAATAGGCGAAAGATAGGCTGTGAAATGTAGAAATATGTATATTTCATCTGTTTTCCCCTCTAAAGGCATTATCCACTAGTTGCAGCTCATCACTGTTAGAGTAGTTATGCTTACTATATTGTTGTCAGAAGATGAATTGTACTCTTCTTCGGTAAAATTGTCTCACAATCATTATACTCGTAGATGGCTGTATATTGCTACTAGCCCCGTAATGTTCTCAACTCTAGAGAGTGGGGAGGTTGTAAAAGGCCTTGCTGGCATTCCTTCGGAAGGGCCTGTCTTAATAGTTGGCTATCACTCCTTACTAGGAGCCGAGTTGGCTCCATTGGTGTCCGAAATTTTGATTCAAAGAGACATCCTTGTGAGAGGCATAGCACATCCCATGATGTTCACAAGAGAAAAAGATGGACGTATGCCTGCTTTGTCATCGTTTGACTCGTATAGAATTATGGGAGCAGTTCCTGTCTCAGCAACTGGGTTATTCAAACTCTGCTCTTCTAAGTCTCATGTCCTATTATATCCAGGAGGGATGCGTGAGGCTCTTCATAGAAAGGTATCATTTAAAAATTATATTAAATCTGGAGGGTATGGTAAGTACCAGATGTTGAAAACTCTCATTTACATTCCCATATCAAAATTTCCAGGGTGAAGAGTACAAGTTGTTCTGGCCGGAACAGTCCGAGTTTGTGAGAATGGCAGCAAGATTTGGCGCTACTATTGTACCTTTTGGTGTTGTTGGAGAAGATGATTTTGGTGAAGTAAGCTTTTGACACTCGATTGCATCTTATATATCCCCTGAGTATTGCTCAGTTAGTTTTAATCTGATCTGCATTTCCCGTCCTTTATAGGTTGTATTCGATTATGACGATTTGATGAATATTCCTTACTTCAAGACTGAAATAGAAGGATTGACAGCTGAGATTACAAAGTTGAGGTATTGTAGCTGTTATTTTCTATGTTAACTTTCAGTATAGATCTTCTACCCAACTCCACATGTACTTCTGAATAGGCGACCCACTAGAATTTGAACGACTCATTAGAATTCGAACTTACAGTAGGTATTGCTTGCTGTGACCAACTCGGCAGATGTTGTGTGTGTTTGCCTTTCTTCACAAGTCTGGTCGTTTTATTTAAATTTATCCAAAACTTGTGGAGACAGAACCAGTGCTAGAGGGGAAGTGGCAAACCAAGATGTACACCTTCCAGGGATTCTACCAAAACTTCCTGGCGGCAGGTTTTATTACTACTTTGGGAAGCCAATTGAGACTGCAGGTACGTGCTTCATTGCAAACATGTCTCATCTTTTTACCAACACTTTTCAAGTTTATTATGTGTATGAGGTCGGATTTAATGACTACTATAAATATCTTGAGATCTCCACCCAGCCACTTAATTTTGTGTTAGCTCAGGCTTTTGGGATAACTTGGAAACAGAACTAGGAAACTGATACATAACTATATGTATAATTCATTCTGCGTCTTTAATCCTGATTTAAAGATCACTTAGCCTCCACCTACCCATCGGCTCCAAGTCTAACTCTTGGGTTGGCTCAGATTTTAACATGGCGTTAGAGAAAGTGTGGGCTTGATCAAACTGTCACTAACTGGTACATAATCATGTCTTTGAAGGGAGAAAGAATGAATTAAAGGACAGAGAGAAAGCCCATGAACTGTATTTGGAAGTCAAGTCGGAGGTCGAGAATTGCCTTGCTTACTTGAAGGAGAAAAGAGAAGGAGATCCTTATAGGAGTTTAGCGACCAGGTTACTTTACCAGGCCACGCATGGTTTTGAGGCAGAAGTTCCGACCTTCGAGCCCTAATTCATTTTGTGCAGATTAAATGAAGGTGATGGGTCTCAGGCCAAGGTATAGCATACAAGGTCATAGAGAACAATTATTTACTGGAACGATCTTATTTTTGTGTACATGAATTGAACAAGATAAAAGTCATATTTGTTATAGTAGAATTGTAAAATTTGATCATTACAAATACAAAACAGAAGGGAAAAAAGAAAACAATCACTACATTGAAGTTCTTAGCTCCACATTATTGATGATCGGTCTCAAGATTACAAGACCCATAAATTGAGCTCGTGATTAACGAATCTGATGGCCAGTTCATCTCAATACTGTTCTACGAAAACTTGCAATCTTCAGATCATGTAATGGGAGCAGAAAGGGATCAAAATAATAGTCATGTTACACACCAATAAGCAATCAGTCTTGCTGTTCACTTCAGTACACACTAAGATGCTATGGATTACGAAAAATACTTCACTCAAGAGTGATTGTTTCATCCTTTCCAAGCTCTCAGACATTACTAATTAGCAATAAAAGGGTAGTTAATAATCAGGGGTATGGGGCATGGTTCACACCTAATTTATGTAGTTGCATGTGTTTGAACCTGACCTTCTCAGCAGCTAAAAAGGTGCCGCAGCTTCTTCCATGAGTTTCTTTACCCTGGTTAGCTTCTCTATCCCACTGAGAACCTGAAATTCAATAACATTTCAGAAATGAAATGTCAAACGGTAAGTCCACTTGTGGTCAGCCACCAAGGCACCAACTAGTAACTTTATGCAGCGATGATAAAAAAAAAAATCTTGTTCACCTCCAAAGCCATGTCATCTGCTGTGACTTCACCAAGGTCCATATAGCCAAATTTTCCAGCTACTCCTGGCATTGTAAGACATGTTGTTAGCCTCAATAGGGAGAGATAATGTACACAGAGTAGAATAACATGCAGGTCTACTTTGTAGCGAAATGGTTGTATCAGCTGATGCATAGCGGCTTCTTAATGCTTGGTATTGAGCAACTAGCTGAGCCAAGACCTGCTTATCATTCATAGAGTGGTTAATGTATAATTCACCAAGAGCTGAAGATTATTTATAGCGCAAAGAGAATGATCGTTCATGGACTGGTAGACTGTACCTCGTTATTCTGTTCAACTACACCCCCAGCTAACCTGTCTAGGGGTATGTCTATCCATACAGAGATCCCGTCTCGCAGTAAGGTCCTAGAATGTTGAAGTGCTTGACAATTAAGATAAGTAGTCATAACCATGATTAATGGCTCGTGCCAAGAATAATACGCAGCAAATAATTTTTTATCAGTGTTAATACTCATACAGGTTAAATGAACTCTCTACTGCACCATCCCCAGCACAGATCACAAGCCGACCTATAGCTGATAATTGCTTCAACACCTCAGTCTGCAACATAATATCACTTTTAAATGTATGAAAGCAGAATTATTTGTGTGGTTGCAGCTATGCTGATGTACATTTCATGAATGATACATTCGATTTTTTGTTGATATGAAATGAACTTTCAACGCAACTCATAACAATCTGATCATGATAATAACTGAGCTCATTTGTACAAAAAATCTCTATAACATTCACCTCAGACTCATGATAAGCCTTCTCATCGGTCTCCTTCATTAGTTTGACAGCAGCAGCACCCCCAGCAGCTTCTTCAACCAACTCATCACTGGTTATTGGACCAACCACAAAAGCAGGGTTTCATTGCCGGTTTGTGACAATTTAAAGTACAAGTCTCTGTCTTTACCCGCTAATGAAAATGGCACATACCTGTCAAAGTAATAATACCGTAATACTTCAGCAAGAAGTTTCCCAACGCTGCTCTTCATAGAGCTCTTCATCCCTTTACATCAGAAAACCACTATATTTTAAAATACATATGCTACTGTTATATAAACTGGCATTGACCCAATTAAGGGGCCAAACAAAATGCTCAATGTAATGTTGTTCTCACCAATAAGAAATATAGACGTTCCTTTCAATCCATCACACATATACATTGCTTTCTTCTGGACAAATACTGAACAGTTGAATTAAGCAGTTCAAGACAGTAAAAAGTCACCATACCAGTACCAAAATTTTAATCAATCTATCCATGGTCAATAATGAAAAAGATAAAATTAATAAACAACAAAAATTTAACCACAGTTGTGAAATCTTCCTGAGACAAAATGTTCTTTTTGCACCTTATATTTGAGAGGTAACAATCAAATGGAGGCTTCATGTTGTGAGTAAAAAAGAAACAAAAAACTGACCTTCAATTCAAGAGGGGAACCGGTCTCGGGAGCAGGTGGCCAATCTTGCAAGAGGGAAAAATGTGGAGGCAGAGGCAAACAAATTAGAGAATGCATGATTTCGTTCCAAGCTCCAAAGTATAACTAATTAAAACAGAAGTTAATATTTCCAATTCACAAAGCTATAGAAACAATCATCAAACACTATGTGTGCATATAAGAAAATTACCAAATAAAGGTACAGAAGCCAAACTAGATTATACATTGTTTTCAATGCAAGCTGAGTCCAACTGTCAAGCTAAAATTCCCAATCCATCAAGCCAAAGGCAAATCATCAAACACTTGGTGTGCACACCACAAAATTGGCATCCGACAAGAACCAAAGGTACATTAGCTTACACATTCTCCAACGGGGCCTAAAGAGAAACCGGAAGACCAGATTCTCCCTAAGGATCAAGCTAGGCAAGAGTAAGCACTCAACTGAGCTCACTTCAAAGCTTCAATCTCATCCGTATTCTAACGAATGAGAACAGCAAGTAGAGAGAAATCCAAAATGAAAAGGATAACAAAAACGGGTGAAGTTACCTCCATTTTCGTCGGATAAGGAGCAATTGACGGCGGAGAGAGGTTTGGGAGTCGGAGATGATAGAAGGAGCGACGGAGAGGCAACGGCAAGTGAAGCGTTCCGTAGAGGTCGGAGGAAGGATCGGGAATGGAGGTTGGTAGTGCGAAAATGGAGGAGCAACGGAGTCGGGATGTGAAGGTTGGGGGAAGAAGACGAGCGGAACATTGTCGCCTCCGTTGATAGCGCCTCAGCAGCTTGCTGTGCTCTATCCGTTATCGGCCACTCACTTTTTTCATATTATACACTGAGTTATGTTACGTAGACCAATTGATTACTAGAACATACATGTCATCTTTACAATGCGAGGGGTCACACCTTATGCAATAGGGGTGATCTTGGTGCCCAAAACTCAGCTCCTAGCCTGACGAGAAGTCCGTATCAGTATCGTGCCTCTTCCTCATGATCGACACCGTTGGTCGTCTAGGTGGATCTCACCCCCGACAAATCCTTGGGTCATCAATGCAGATGGAGCCGTTTTTCAGGACTCGGAGCAATCGACTTGGAGCATAATAACCCGATCCGGTGATGGCACGGTAGGGTTAACTGCGAATAGGGTCCTTCCAGGATGTTGGTCCCCAATTGTGGTTGAAGCTTATGTCATAGGTACAACGCTGCGAAA
The DNA here is from genome assembly GCA_036897745.1 of Erodium moschatum. Taxonomy (NCBI): domain Eukaryota; kingdom Viridiplantae; phylum Streptophyta; class Magnoliopsida; order Geraniales; family Geraniaceae; genus Erodium; species Erodium moschatum. The sequence goes on from JAYMSV010002049.1 coordinate 7,881, forward strand.
TACAACATCCTTGGGAACGGCCCCGATTGTGATTAGATCTGATGCACGGATCCACCTGAACATGATCAAGACATGAGACCCTCCAGTGTCCCTGATAGGTACTATTATTAGGGACGTTCGTCATCTGTTATCTCATAACGAGAGAATATCTCTCCAATTTGTAAAAAGAACTGCGAACAAAATCGTCCACTGGCAAGCCAAGGGGGCCGTTCTTCAGTGGTCAGGGACCTCCCTGATGCACTTAACTGTATTCTTCAGTCTGATATCTAAAAAATCTCGCAATTTTTAATCAAAAAAAATATCTCAAGAATGAACCATAAATTTTCAAACCAAAAAGAATATAGGGGGACTATAAAAACAATTTTCGGTTGGTTTTTCATTCAAAAATTGATGTCATGAACTTCTTTACTACATACACGTCTAAAAAGAATCAATATCCCACCTATCATGAAATCAGCCTAGCAACTTGGTTGGAAATACAAATTTTCAATATCCCACAATTAGATATCTGCAAACTGATAAATGAATTACATAACCGAAAGTGCAATACATGAAGATTGACATTTTACAAAGTGTACAGTGTCAAAGAAGCTTAGGATGGATCAGTTTTTGAGATGATAGACCATTTGTATGTTTTTGTTATTTCCCCGAGAATAAACGTGGAATAGAGTATTAGCAAATAATAGTTTTAGCCTTTGAATACTTTTGGGTCCAATTTTTTAGTCTTGACAATCACTTTCAGTTTTGCATTCTTTTTTATTTATTATATTTTAAATAAATAGTGTGTTAATTTACATTTTTATGATATAATAACAGGTGTGTGTTTAGATTGTTGAATGTCTGTTATTTTTTTACTTATATTTGTGATTGACAAATGATATTTTTAAAGAACAATTTTTTTTAAAAGAGACATTATAACTTTTGAAAAAAAAAAATTATGTCTTGAAAATTATTTAGAGGTGAGCAAATTGGTACCGCCAGTTTCTTAAAATAACCTGTAATGTCAGTTGATATATATTAGAAATGAAAATTAGTTATGCAAAGGGAAACTAACTGATTTTGTAAGATTATCTATATTTAGGCCCAGGCCCAGGACCAGGCCCAGTAGAACTTGGAGTGACATGTAAGGGAAAGGGGAGACCGAAGAAAACCGAGGATGATGTAAGGAAGGTTGTGTGAGTATGATAAAAGAGGAGGACAAGTTTGAATTGGTAAACTTCTTTTTGTCATTATTTGTTGACAAAACGAATCTTATACCCACCGCCCAACTATGTGTCCATTCCTTACATGGAAGTTTTAAGATTACATTTTGTGTCTTGTTCCTTTTCTCAACCCCAACCATCACCATTCCTTACGCATTCTACTCCTTTTCCTTACATTCTCCATCTCTTCTTATCACCCGGTTCAAAAATCATGTCATACGTATTCTTCGACGGCCTAGGATCAAGTATCAGGTCATTCTCATAAGATCAACTAGTTATTCGACAATCAAGTATGTATCCGGTGGAATCACAATTGACCACCACATGATTTGGATTTTATTTATCGTGGATATGGCAACATGTTTCAATATTGAGTTTGTTTTGGTTATAGTTATAAGATCATATAGTTGAAATTATCGACTAGAAATGTTTATGTGTTTTCCGTATGTATTAATAAAATCATAGTCTATTTCGCACAAAAAATAATAATTTGTAAACAAAAAATGCTGACGTCGAAAGCTTTACTATAGACAACCCCATCTCTCTTTTTTATCATAACAAAATTAATCAATTGTAAGAAGACCGATATCAAATTCACACATTTATATTTTGAAGTAAGCCAAACTGTTTAAGCAAAAAGACTGAAAGAATGGTTAAATTTACACGTTCTTATCTGTAAAATTAGTTACAAAAATGTATGATCATTTCACTACTGTATAACACTACTTAGAGACGTAAAGAAAACATCTCCTAATAAAAAAATACACGTATATACTATTCCGGACACGTTAGGATCCTTCAGATCATCGTTAAAGTCACGTGCTTGAGCAATCGGGATACACCAAATAACAAAGCATCTCTTATGTACCTAGGTCGTGGTAGCATATTGAGTGCGTCATTTCAACGAGTCTATTGAAGAGACACTAAGTTTTTAGACTAACATCTCCCTAAACATACCCATTAGTTTGTGTTTGTAAAAATAGTGTTCGAATGAGTTTGTTTAAATATAAAATTTGAAAAATATACACCTAAATCTTTTTTTTTGATAAGCGAATATTGTATTAAGCAAACGTTCTACAAATCAGTAAAACATTGCTGGAAAAAAGATCCTTAAAGAAGGATTTTTTTCCGCTAACCAATACAGCTAAACAAAAAAAACCAAAAACCCAAGCAGAAAACAACAGACTGCCTATTTCCTACCCGGGTCCAAACAAACAAACCGGTTACAAACCCGGCCGGTACTAAAGCTTTTTCTGTCGAAACAGGGAAAACGTCCTTACTACCCTCGACGTCCTCCAGCATACGATGCAGGTTAAACTAATCGAGTACCAAAGGACCTAGATCGACTGCCCTTTTCCCAACTTTCGAGTAATAACTCCAGTCGCCCGAGCTATTTTTCTTTGCAATATCAACCGTAAAGCTTCCCGGAGTCCCTCCTTTATCATTAGAAGTCCTGGCTCTTGTCTGATAAATAACGATTGAGATGCAATTTCTCTATTTAAATAATATGCTATTGGAATCTCTTACCGTTCGTGCATTTGCGGCCTAAAACAATGCCTTTTAGTCAAAAAATTGTTTTAGAATTTATACAAAAGATATGCTAATCATCCCACATGTTGAGATGCCATTACCACCATTAATTTTTTTTTAATGTTCTTTGACAAACTCATCATGATTAGATAATTCACAAATCTCCTTTCCTTGCTTTATTCATATGCTTCTCTTTTGTGTGTATTCTTGTACATATTATTGATGGTATAAACTTTCTTACATATTTATTTATTTACTTACTTTGGAATTGAATCATCCTTTTGTTGTCTCGTAAATCATTTGTTCTTTAATTATAAAAGCTTGGATGCCGAGCAATGTAGCCAAATGCTCCCTCTTTCCCACTCACCATCATTGTAACTTATGATTTTGATAGTAATTAATTACTAAAGCATATAAGAAAGGAAAAAACAATAATAACAATTTAGTAATTAGTAAAGCATATTTTATTGTGATTTGCTTGCGAAAGGCATTTCATCAAAAGTCATCAAGATTATGCTCTTTTCTTCGTGGCCATCTATTTCATTTGTTATTGTTTGCACGGTAAACCATTTTTATTAGGCTACAATGTACCTTAGTGGAATTATATAACATAAATATTTAAAACTGTTTTATCATATTAATATTAGCTTCCTTTCCAACAGTTTTAACTTTGATACAAGAAACAATTCTAAAATATTGTAATGAACTTGACCCTCTTACAAATACTACAAATGTTCTATCTTTTTATAAATGATCTCTTTTAACATTTTTATGCCCACAAATTCATTATCTTTGACATTCACATAATTCCATTTTTTCTTTAAAAATATCAATTTTTCCCTCTATATTAGATGATTGCAACTATTTGCAAAACTTGTAGGTATCAAGGTTAGGTTTTGCAACGTTAACCTACGTCTAATCGAAAAAAGCTCTCACACAAAGTCGTGTGGAAACCCTAACCCTAGGCTATCTATGGCATCCAATCTCTCTTCAACCATCACTGATCCAGCCACCGACCCTATCCTATCGTCGTTTGCACCTCCCTCGGTCG
>JAYMSV010002050.1:0-11661 GCA_036897745.1 Erodium moschatum
CGACGAAGGCCGGGAAGAGTTACCTTTTCGCCGGGAAAGTCAACCGACGCTTCCGGGGGTCATTCAGGAACTTTCCGGGACCCAAAAAGCTAAGTCGTCGTTACAGTTAGCTTAGTTGGGTCATTTCCTTTCAAATAAGGGTATTTGCGAAAAAAAGTCAAACTGGGTCAAACGGGGTCGAAAACGGGACTTTATCGGGTAAACCCAAGTTGGTTTGAGATATCTCAATTGGAGGTGGGCCCCATAGTGACACTTGTCATTAATTAATTGGGAAGGTGACAAAGGTCACATGTGCCCTTGCTTTACCCAAAATGGTGAAACAAGGCAAAAAGGGTTTTATGGTCCTTACCATTTTAGGTTAAAACCCACATGTGACCAAAATTCTGCATCATTTACACTCTAATAGCCGAACCACACATAGAGAGAGAGAGGATTTGAGCTCCATTAAAGAAGAAGAAGAAGAAGAAGAGGAGGAAGAAGAAGATCATCCAAGCTTGATTCTTCACCAAAACTCATCAATTCTTCTACATTTCTTCTCATCTTCTCATTCTCTACGGTAAGAACTTATCCTTTTTTGCTTGAGCTTGAAGACACGGCCTAGGAAGAGAAATTTGAATGGAACCTCTCCCCACCAAATGTCCTCCCAAAATAGTATTCTATCACCAAATTCAAGATTACAAGATAGTCCTTTTACCCCAAATAAATCTGCAAAGTTTGGATCTAAGTTTAAATCCATAATATGCTTCATAAAACTAAGCCTACCTATTTATGGAAAATTTGAAAGGCCCCATTCATGATCCTCCCATCCATATTTAGCATAAATAACTGATTTCCACAAGGATTTTCTCTCAAGAGAAAATCTCCACCACCATTTGGAAAGGAGAGATGTATTCATCACGGGGAGATCTTTTATTCCTAGCCCTCTTGTAATTTAGGCCTGCAACTTTTCATGGACTTGGTCACAGCTTTTGGGGTTTTAATGACTGAGAAGTAATATAGTGGTAGAGCTCCCAATGTTGATTGCAGTAGAGTTATTCTTCCCCTTAGTGATAATAGCTTTGCTTGCCACAACCCCAGAGCTTATTCGAATCTGCCTATTATGTTATCCAATGTTGAAATTCTTTTGGGATTAGAACCAAGTGGGAATTCAAAATAAGAGAATGGGAGAGACCCTTGATCACAAAGTAGGATCTACATAATACCTTGTTCCTCAAGATCAGACATGTTCAGAGGTATTACTACAGATTTAGTATAGTTGACAGATAAGCGAGATGGTAGATGAAACATAGAGAGGGAATCTTTCAAACACAAGGAACTTTTAGTGGATGCTTGAAGGAAGAAGACGGAATAATCTGCAAATTGCAGATGGGATATAGTTGGTCCTTGTAAGGCTAGTTGTATGCCCTGAAAGAGGTTGTGTTGTAGACCTGCTTTCATACTCTGATTAAGACCCTATGGTACTAGAACAAAGATTAAGGGGGATAAGGCACACCCTTTACTTAATCCTCTACTCATGTTGAAATCAGGGCTAGGAGAGCCATTTATTAGAACCGAGACACTTTCTTGAAAACATGAGATCATCCAAAGCCTCAGAACAATACCAAAGCCCATTCTTGTTAATAAATTTAGGTTATAATTCCACCTAACTTTATCAAAGACCTTCTGAAAATCAGCTTTGAATATAATGGCCTTGATTTTTGGTATCTTGAGGAATTGTACTGTTTTTGAGGCTACCAATAGACCATCAATTATTTATTTCCCTTTTATAAAGTCTAACTACTCATCACCTACCAAGGAGCTTATGACAACACTGAGTCTCATAGACAACAATTAGGAAAGGATTTTATAAGGGCCACCAATGAGGCTAATATGCCTGAATTCATTAAATGTGGTTGGAGCTTGATTTTTTGGAATGAGAGCAATGAATGAAGAGTTTAGCCCCTTGCCCAGTTGAACTGTTTGGTAGAAATATGAAAGAAAGAGCTTGAGATCTTCTTTGGTGATAGACCAACAACACTGAAAGAACTTTAGAGTGTATCCATCAGGCCCTGTAGCCTTACCCCTACTACATGCCATTATAGCTTGTAGGATTTCTTCTTCAAGGAATGGCCTTTCAAGCCATATTGCTTGCTCTTGAGATAATGTGGAAAAGGGCAGGTTATTGAGATCAACACTATCTGATGAGTTTGCAGCAAATCTCTTCAGGAAATGAGCATAAGCAGCTTTCTTGATATCTGCAGGATCTGATAGTAGATCTTCATTGTATAGGATTTGAGACATCTTACTGTGGGAACCTTTGAAGTTGGCCATTCTATGAAAATACTTGGATCCTCCATCCCCTTCATTGAACCATCTCTTTCTGGCCTTTTGGCCCCACAACTTAGAGAGGAGTTTGTATTTCTGAATTATTTCAGCTTTATATGAACCTCTATCACTACATTTTTTGGGAGTTAAGGGGTTTTTTTTACTGAAAAAGATGCTTTTATTTGATATCACTCAGAAGAATACAGTTTAGTGCATTAGGAAGACTTCCTGACCACTGAAGGACAGGCGTAGAACGGGCCTCTCTGGCGAGCCAGTGAAAGGCCTTGTTTGCAGTCCCTTTTACAAATTGGAGGGAAACTCCCTTGTTTTGAGCTAACAGGAGACGAATGTCCCTAATAACGGTACCAATCGGGGATGCATGATGGTCCCCTTTGAGTATCATGTTGAGTAGAACATGTCCGTCTGCTTGTATAACAATAATGCATGGTTCAAGTGACGCAGTGTTGCTGAGAGCAATGGTTATAGCTTAGGCCTCTATCATAAGAGGTGAGAGGCATCCCTGGATGATCCCATTTGTCGTGAGACCTATCGTGCCCGCCCCAGACCAGCAATGAATCCCCAAACTGACTGAGTCGAGTCCTGAAAAAGTGCCCCATCCATGTTTATTACCCATGTTCCGATCGGGGGCTGAACATACCTGGCCGGCCATACTGGCCGAGGTTGCTGAGGGTCAGGGGAATTGGAGCAAGCTTCTTTGTAGGCTAAATGATGGGCCCGAGCGTCCAATATGACCCGGAAGGGCGCCAGTATGACCTCATTCCAGACCCAACCGTTCTTTGCCTTCCATATTTCCTAGAGCACATTAACAACTTTTGGAACCCTTTGACTCAGAGGGCCAGTGGTGAAGTCTGTCCACCATTCCCCAAAAGTGTGAGCGACCGTGACCACAGGAATACCTCCCACACTAGCCCAACATGTTTTGCAGCATATGGGAGATTCTGGTGCCCCTCTTGCAACTTTGATCCCATGGATCCGCCCTGCTCCGTGTGCCGCCTGGAGGAGGTGGGATAATCCTTCCATACACAGCATAAAGAGAAAGGGGGATAAAGGTCCCCTTGCCTGAGGCCGCAGGTTGGGGTGAGCCGAGTCGTGTCCAGTCCTCTTGATGTTCCAGAATCTGTAACAGTTCGCAAGCAATAGGACATAAGTTCGAACCATTCTGACGAGAAACCCAATTTCACCATAATTGCTTGTAGGAAGCTCCATTCAACCCTGTCATAGGCTTTGCTCATGTCTAGTTTCTGGTCCATGACTCCAGATGTCCCTTGCCTTTTAAGTTTCATATAATGAATCACCTTGAAAGATAGCACAATATTATCGTGGATGCACCGACCTGGGACAAAAGCCCCATGGTTTTTCTGAGATGACCTTGTGAAGCAAGGGTCGTAGTCTATTTGCCAAAACCTTGGATAGGATTCTAAAAATTACATTGCATAGAGCGATGGGGCGGAGATCCGTAACCACATTTGGATTTGGTTTCTTCGGAATTAAGACAATACACGTCTCGTTAAGTGTCGGTTCAAAACCCCTTGTAAGAAGAACCCCTTGGACGAACCAGATTACCTCCTCCACCACCACTAGCCAATAGTGTTAGTAAAACCTCGGATTTAAGCCATCTGGGCCAGGGAATTTATCAGGCCCCATTTGAAACACGGAATGCATGATCTCTTACAACATTCCCGCCGCAAGAAGGGAGGCATTGTCTGCCTATGTTAGACGCACCGGTAATGCCATAGGGAAACTCGAGAGATCCGGTTGGCTAGAGGTAAATAAGTGCTTAAAATAGTCGGATATTAACTCTTTCATACCTGATTCCCAAGTCACCATAGTACCCAGTGCATTTTTAGAGCCATTACTGCATTCACCCGTCTACGTTATGAGGTCTAGGCCTGGAAGAATTCAGTATTTTTATCCCCCTCTGCTAGCCAGTGATACTTCGCTCTTTGTCTCTAGAATGTATCTTGAACACTGAGTGCATTTTCATACTGAATTTGGATAGCTTCCCGAAAATGGATTCCCGCCCTATCCGTCCAGCCATTCAGCTCCGCAATTCTCCTCTTCCACCATTTTATATGGTTCACATTCTTTGGAAACTGCTGGTGTCTTAAGCGTTTGGAATCCAGAACTACATCAATAATATCAATTGATTTGATCAACAATGAGATTTGAGTATTTAAATTTCCAAAAACCTGTGTATTCCAGTTTCTGAGATCAACCTTCAACAGTTTTAACTTCATCCATAAAACATATGGGGGAATGCCTGAGACTTTATAAGATGACCAAAATTTTTGAACTACAGGTAGAAATTCTGTCTTATGTCCAAATATTAAGGAACTTGAAAGGTCTAGGGCCCCAGTCAACCACAATGTCAAAAAGAACCAATGGCCTGTGATTTGATATGTTTCTTGGTAGGCAAGTTTGCGAAAGGGAGTTATACATGGAAAGAAAATCTATAGAGATAAGGAACCTGTCTATTCTGGAAGCCTGTGATCCAGGTCCAAACCAGTTGCTTTCCCTCCATTCATAGGTAAATTAATTCGATTGAGATTGTTTATTAATGCTTGTAGACTAGACATGTCTGATCTTGAGCCTCTTTCAAATGATCTCTCTTCCACTTCCGAAAATGAATTGAAGTAACCTGCCAGAAGAAGGAGTTTTCCTGACTTAGTCTCTTCAGGATTTCTTCCAACTCTCTCCATAGCTTTATCCTTTCTCTTCTAGAATTTGGGCCATATACATTTACAACACAACAAGCTTTATTTAAGTGCACATATTTCCCATACCAAATCAAAGCACCATCTATTTTTGCAGGTCTGACATTATATAGTCTTTAGATTTCCAGATTGTAAGAATGCCACCAGAGTTACCAGTAGAATCGATTGATGCCAATTCCAGCCCTAACCCAACCCACACAATCTAGAGAAATAAGCAGGTAATGTTTCTAACTTTGTTACTTGCAGAAGAATGAAGTTTGGAGATTCCTTTTGAACCAAGTTACTAAAGCTCCTCCTTTTTTTGCTTTGAGGAGATTCCTCTCATATTCCATGAGAGGAATTTCATGTTGACTATAGTGAGGAGAGGTTGATGAGCTTATTGCTCACCAACGGATCAAAAATCTACATCTTTGGCTAGATCTTCAAAATCATCTTCTCAATCCCCTTCCAGATCTACTCTATGGTTATCAAAATTTTCCAGGCTGCTCAACTGGTGTAGTAGAGCTCCTACTGAAATTCTAGACTTTAGGCCCATTGCCTTACCAAATCCCCAAGCCCCTTTTGCTGCTGACTTTTCTTGTAGAAACCTGAGATTAGGATTAGGTTGAACTGGTGATCCTTTCACTTTTGTTCTTTTTACATATGAGTGTAGTTTTGGCTTTGTGACTCTTTTTCTTCTTAGCACTGACTTTTCGGCCTAGAGCTTGATTTTCCTTTTTTTTCCCACTGAGAGACACATAAAATCAGCCACTTCAAACACTTGGTTCTGCAGCAGATGTGAATGAGATAGAGATATAGGTTGGAGGTAATCTTCAAATATCCCCCACTTTGGATCTCCTCAAGATTTAGGGTTTCTTGAGTATGAGTTTGAGATGATAAGAGTCAAATATCCCTTTGCTTTCAAGAAGCATTAAATGCCTTTTTTTCTAATGTAGAAGTTTCTTGGGTGTGGCCCAGGATACCTTTTGAGTTAATGTGCGCTGCTAGTGACACAATAATAGGGACAGAATTAGGTACAATTATGAATAAGTTTTTTTCACACCATTTGTTACACAAGGTAATTACTGATGCACAAATGCTTTATGCCAATGTTGAGAGAAAACTTCTAGCTATAGTTTTTACATGTGATACATTGTACTAATACCATATACACTGACCATGCAACCCTCGAATACAAAAGTTCAACAAAAAGGATGCAAAGCCAGATCTTCTAAACTATAGATGATCATATACCAAAAATTCGATTTTGAGATTCATGATAAAAAAACGTGTAGAGAATTCAATTGTTGACCATTTATCACATAACTAAAGAGCTTATGAAGTATTAGGCTCGTCAATCTGGATGACTAGTTACTTGGTGTGGATAACGGAAAAGTTCATTAGCTTTCACACTTTTCAAACCACTTGGTTAGTAGAGTGTTTCCCCCGAGATTCACAACACACCAATAACAGATTTTCCTTCGCGATGTAAGAGATTATTATTGGGATGAACCATTATGTTTTAGAATCTGTGCATACCACATGGTAAGAAGGTGCATTCTAGATCACCAAAAAAAATACATTTTACTTTATGGACATATTGGAGAAGTAAGTGCTCATTTTGTAGGTGTACGAACATTGCATAAGGTATTACAATTATGCTTTTGTTAGCTTAATTTATTTGGTGACGCATAATTGTTCGTAAATTGCAGATGGTTAAGTCTCTCGCTTTCTTGGTTTTGATCACTACAACATTGTCCTGTTTGTTTTCTTAACACAACAAGTGCTTCAACTCTTGGACATATATACAACAAACAACAAGTTCTCGCTCTTCAACGGCAACAACTTCTCACTCCACCCCTATTTGATGCAGTCCCCTCATGCTGCAATCCTCTCCTTTTGCAACAAGCTTCAAATACGTCGTCTTTGGATTGCTGCATTTTGGGCACCTATCCTATAGCGCACCATCACCATCCTTTACTACACTTGGCTTCTCTTTGGCCTCAGCCATGGCTATGCTCTTACTCTCTATTGTTAGCTTATCTCTTGTGATTCATCTACTCTTTGGTGACTTTTTATTTTGTTGCTCTTCTGTTATCTTTTGCAATCTGTAGCTAGATTGCCTCTTTTGTAATCTTTTCTTCCTCAGAAGAGGTTAATTTAAATTCGATTTCGTTGAAAAAAAAAGCTTTGTGAAAAGTGTTAAAGAACATACAACATGTCAAAAAAGGAAAGAGAAGCCTATGAACGTTGTCATAAAAGTAGAACAATTTGATGTCTAGGGCATCAACTTCATGGGAACATTCCCGAAGTCAAAAGGATATGAAAATATCTTAGTGGCAGTGGATTATGTCTTGAAATGGGCGAAAGTCCTGGCTTTGGTGACAAACGACGTCAAATTCGTTTGTGCATTTCTACGGAAGAGCATATTATATCAGTTTCGTACTCTTGGGGCTCTTTTAAGTGATGGGAGCAAACATTTTTTGAATCCAACAATTTTGGAAACTTGCACAACATTATGGAGTTCGTCATCACTTTTCCATTCTGTATTATCCACACATGATTAGACATGTAGTACTTACCAATAGAGAGCTTAAAGGAATACTATAGAAGACAATTTGATCTTCTCGAAAGGATTTGGCTGCGAGGGTGGATGATGCATTTTTGGCATACATAACAACTTATAAGACTATTATGTATATAACTCAAGGTGTATGGGAACTTGTGTCCCTTGCATGTGGAACTTGAACATAGGGCGTATTGGCAACCAAATTCTTGAACTTTAATGTAGATAGATGTGGTGATCGCGGGTTATTAAAACTTAATGAAATGGATTAATTTAGATAAAGTCTTACCACAACGCCAAGCTATACAAGGAATTTCAAATCTACTCAGGATAAACACATTGTTCTAAAGGAAATTCAAGTTAGGAACTTAGTCCTTCTCTTTAGATCATGGTTGAAGCTCTCTCTAGGTAAAATGGTCTCTAAATGGACATGCCCATACACGGTAACTAGAGTTCTGTCCAAGATAACAGTGGCAATCACCAATGGAAAATCTCACCCATTTTTGGTCAATGGGCATTGCCTCAAACAATACCTCGAGGTAAGTACGGAGTGGGAGAATGTCTAATTGTAGGATTAAATGCGCTTCTCTCTCTATTTCTGTAGGCGGTCTCTCTTCAGGGTTGTTTAGGAAATTGGAGCAAAAAAGTGGTCAAAACGGAGTAATATCATGAGCCTTACTATGACTGATCTAACAAAAGGCATAACTTTCTGATCCGAACAGTTGTTGAAGGAAGGTAATCCACATGTCGTGCTTTATTGGCAGAGAGCACCAGAAACATTCCATATGTCCAGCATACAACATGTGAGAGAAGGATGGCTCACACGTTGACCACACGGCGTGAACACAACGTGCGCGCGTGCCGATTACGTTATTTTTGGAAAATTTCCTATTTTACCCCTAATCTTTTATGAGTATAAATATAACTTTTAGGGCACTGTAATTGGGGCGGAGGATCACGACTTTGAGAGACAAAAACACGGATTTTGAGATCTAGGCTTAGAGATGGGGAGATTGAGAGAAGCGTGTGAGATCAATGTTCAAGGTTCTTCATCGTATCTATTAACAAACTGGTATTTGTATCACTTCTACTAGTTATTATCTTTATCGACGCATTTATCATTATCTTTTTGTTCTTATTTCACTATAATGAACTAAACTCCATTGATATAGGGCCTATGGGAATAATATGAACGAATAATTCAATGGGTTTCGATGTTAAAATAGTATTTAGGTTAATGTTCATGCAATTTCTCTGTTAATTCTTTGTCGCCTTGACCACATGATAAATGATGAAATTCTATTAACGAACAATTGAGAAATGAGGTTACTTGAAGGAATATGGAATTATATAACTCGTGTTTACATCCAGACTACACTATAGCTAGGTCAACACGAGTGCAATAGCCCTAGGATCACAACCCCGAAAGTTAGAAGAATTTACAAATCTTAGTGCTTTCTACCTTTCTAAACCTAGATTAGAAACAATTAATTGGTATGAGTATGATAGGCTCCCAATGAGATTGAGAGATGGTTAAGACCAGTTAAAGAGAATTATTGTTGCCTCTAGACTAGTATTAGTTGCAAGTGTAAAACGAGCCCCAATAATTTATTGATCGTATTATAACCGTGTCAATGTCCTCGATTTCCTTTAATCTATGATTCCAAAACTATATTTGATATTTTTTTCTTGTTCTCAACTTTATTTACTTTGCGTTGTATTAAAATTAAATCATTATTTCCCAAAAACAAACCAATCATCATTTTAGAAGTAGCTTGGGTAACAAATTAACTAGTTAAAGTGCTTGTCTAATTGCTCACTTGGGTACGATAACTGGGACTAAACCTTGAATACTACTTGACGATTGGTGCGCTTGCCGCGCCCATTTTGTGAGTTAATTCTCAGGGTGTTTACTGAGTGTGAAGAATGAGGGAAGAAAGAAGAGTGAAATCACATGTCAAGGTTGTAATGCTTTGTTTCTGTACTTTACCCAAAGGAAATGAAGGAGGAATAACGTATCTCCTCAAAAAGGAACAAATAAGGACAGAAGTATGAAACAAAATTTAGAAAGGAAAGGAAAGACAAGGAAATTGAAAAAAAATTGTAATATAATGTGTTTATGGGAACCTTAGAAAAGAGCACTTCAGGCTCGTGATGCATAACTATATGGCGTGATAGTGTTGAAGACCATCACGGTGTTCAACTCGGACACTTGGAGTCTATATACACATACCGTATTTTCTAACATAGAAAAAGATATTGTTACTGCTCTTAACTACTACAACTTTACAGGCATGAGTGGTGAATACGACACAAAGGTGTATACAGTTAAGGATTCAAAGATTCATAAAGATGGTATCCCTTAAGCCTGGATAGTTAATACAGACCACTTTCAGTGTAGTTGCAACAAAGTTCTTACAAGAGACTACATTTGTTCCTGCATATTCATCGTGTTGTAAACCTCCTCATTGAGGCAGATTTCTCGTACGTTGGTCAACAAGCATTGGTTTAAAGACACTGACATGTCTGTTACAATGTCTGTCTGCTAATAGTTACTCACCTGAAGGCCCTTGTGTTGAGGACGGTGAAGTAATGGATGCTATGAAATTCAGATTCCATGGAATGACTAAAACACTAGATGCAACAATGTCAAGCATCCAAGGCTCGTTGGACACACTCAACCAATACAACGTGAAAATTTTATCGGTGAATCTAGACTTAATAGGACAAGCTACATAGCATTAGTCGTCAGGACCATGTTGCCAAAACATGTGGACGTCCAACCTCCAATTTTCATAAACACCGTGGGGTCTCGTTTACGATCCAAGAAGAGGATGGTCAGGATAAGGAATATGAAATAAATGATAGTAATAAACCCAAATGAATGTGAAGGATGTGCATAATAAAGCAACACCATGATAGTAGAACATGCCATTAAGGAAGAAGAAGTAGCATTGTCCGTTTATAGTATGGTTGAACAGTCCATATGTGTGGTACTCAATAACTACATTACTTGTTTGAGAAAACTAAAATTTCCTATTTCCACACATGCAATTGAAATTTTATTACTAATCCATATGGATGTGTATAGTGTGGTTTTTGGATATGAACAATATTGTTTGGAGATACAAAGAACGTAGGTTATGGATTTGTGGCATTTGTTTTCTGCATATGCTGAATGTTTTTTTGTTGAAAATGTCGAATGTTAATATTAACAATATGGTTTGTGGATATATAGAACGCGGTTTATGGATTTTTGGATTATGGTTTCTTGATATGGTGAATGTTTTTGTTCGAAATGCCGAATGTTAGTATTGTCCATATGGTTTGTGGATATATAGAACGTGGTTTATGGATTTGGGGAATATGGTTAGTGGATATGGGGAATGTTTTTTTTCGAAGATACCGAATGTTAATATTAACAATATGGTTTGTGGATATACAGAACTTGGTTAATGGATTTGCGGCATATGGTTTCTGGATATAGTGAATTTTTTTTATTGGAAATGCGAAACGTTAATATTGACAATATGGTTTGTGGATGTATAGAATTTGGTTTATGGGTTTTTTTGCATGTCATCGCAGATATATTAACTTTGTATCCAAAAAAAATGTATCGTAATACATTAACCTAATCCAACGTTTTTTGAAATCTTGCGCAATTGAATAAATGAGAAGGCAAATGGTTTATGAATAATGGGGGAGGCGAAAATATTAGACGTGGAAAACAATAACTTCCCATTATCCCAACATGTGAGCCAGAGTCAAATGGTCTTCACCACTATTGTCACGCCCCAAATCCGATGATGATGGAATCGAGACGTGACTTAAATAAAATATAAAAGTAGTAAATTTGTAAGACAATTAAATACTCGAAATCCTCATAATACGATAAACAAGTAACTGGGTCCCACGCCCGAGGTCAACACATAAGTTTTAGTAAAAGGACTACCGCGTACGTCTCTAACAAATAAACACTACTGAGAACCCGAACTCTCCTCAAGCTCCCGAGCTTGGAGACGTCCTCAAAGCCAAAGCACGATCACAAACATGTACGGAAAAAGACTAGGGGATGAG
>JAYMSV010002051.1:0-11660 GCA_036897745.1 Erodium moschatum
TACTACATGAAAATTTACGTTTGCTTGGGTTAGGATTTAGTAATAAAAGGAAGGTGGATGTTAGGACATGGAGTAACCCCAAGATGAAACGAACAAGGTTCTTTTTTCTGAATATGGAGTGTTTTTCTTCCTTTTTTTCCTTTGAGGAAGGCTTATTTTTGTTTTTGGATTCTCTTTGATCTATGCAGCCATTATCCTGCCGGTTGTTCAAAAGCAGCACCAGCTGCTAGTAACTTTGCTTCTATGTAATGCCTGTGCCATGGAGGTAACTAACGGTTTCAATTCTCTTCTGCTCTTGAGAAGTATGCTTCCTTTGACTTCATCACCTTCTCCATTCGAAGAGGCTACTCTATCATTTATTAGTATATTGGTCATCCACTGGATAATATCTTTCCAAGGCCTGTCTTGCAGGGGTAACTTGTGATATACATCCTCACTTAATCATGAAAACTGGAATGTAAATTTCTCCTGACATTCTTATACTCTATATCCCAGGAGGTTTTATTGATATTAATATGCAATCTCGTTGACTGGGATAGCTAAATATCAATTATCTTTACCGAGCGATTAGAATGCTGGAAGCGGCAAATGGTTTATAGTTTATATATGTTTTGTCTTGTTACAAGATCATATATGGGTTATTAGAAATAATATGACTACAAAATTGACATCTGACATCAATTGAAATAATGACCTTGGATACCTTCAGTTCAGTACTTTTGGCTTGTCTTTAAGATTTTCTTTGCAGCATTCTAATTAACTCTTTTTGAAGGTCTTTCAGTAACAAGGGAAACATTTTCATTTTTCTCTCTCTAAGGGAACCTTCTCAAATTTCATCCACCAAGTGGCAACCATGTCTTTTATGATGCATAAAACTTCTTTGCATTTTCAATTTTTCATTCACATATATAGAAAAATATTATGACATTTACTGATTTGGGCTTGATTATTTGTCTTTGTATACGCAGGCCCTTCCCATATATCTTGATAAGATTTTTCATCCATTTGTTGCTGTTTTGCTATCTGTAACTTTTGTTCTAGCTTTTGGAGAGGTACGTGTCCACAACCTAAATTCATAAACCTGTTTTTAATCATTCTACCTTTTCGTAAGCCTAACTTTTCCCCTCTATTTAAAATTTTCAGGTTATTCCACAAGCTATATGTTCAAAATATGGACTCGCTGTTGGCGCGAATTTCGTGCCGCTTGTGCGTATTTTAATGATTATTTGCTATCCTATTGCGTACCCCATAGGAAAGGTAATTCACTATATGTAAGTAGAGTTATAAATTTGAGTTCGGAGATTACAATATTTAAAGAACCGAGTATACAGTGCCCCCCTTACTTCTATATAAGTACGATTGATTGCTATGTTTGCTTGATACACATTTCACTGAGCAAAAAAAAAATAGATATTTTAATGCTGATGTCCCATAAACAAAATCTTTTGCATCTGTAATAATATTTTATCATAAGAGCTATAGTTGGCTGTAAATTTGTTATGGCCTTATTGGACATGATTGATTTTGATGCATATATTTTGAGATGACCATTCAGAATAAATTAGAGACGTAACTTTTGGAGAGGTACAGTCTGCCTCAAATTCGCATGTAATTCAATCAATATGTAGAATTATAGTGAATAGAACCTAAGGTAGGCTAATGTGCTTGAACATTTTCACATCTGGTTACGATGGCTCCTTCAGCTCCATAGAACCTTAACTTTTGATAATGCTATATAACAGTGAGGCATTGCAAAATGCTGTTTGACCTACTTTGCATATGAGTTGAGCACATGTGTAATGTAAATTTCTATCAGGTTCTAGATGCTGTTCTTGGACACAGTGACTATTTGTTTCGGCGAGCTCAATTGAAGGCCCTTGTGAATATTCATGGCCAAGAGGTAACATGGCTGGAAGTTCATATAATGTTAATCTGCTAGTCATCTTGTGCAGAATGTTTGTAAATTTGTGAAGAAATTCTGGAATTGCTGGTCTAAGTGTGCAGGTTGTCTATCTTTCTATGCATTCTCAATGTTTGTTTTTGTGTTCATACTTCGTACTAGGAAGGAAAAGGGGGTGAGCTTACGCATGATGAGACAACAATTATCAGTGGAGCGCTAGATTTGACATTAAAGGTATTGTTTTAAAAAGCATTTTAGAGATTCTTTTGGTTTCATTTCTTTGCAACCTCTTCACGTAATTAAGTTTGGGTGATATCTTAATTCCTTTCTACTTTTTTCTATATGGAGGATGATGATAATATGTAGACTAAGGCCATCTTCTGTTGATATATGCAAAGCCCCATGTATATACAGCACTCCAAATTTCTTTATCTGCCTATAAATATATGTAAAGCAGCTTCAATGAAGGATACTTTTTACCCTTTATATGTTCTTAAAAATTGGAAGTTACATTACCAAATACATATCTGGTTTATTTCATGGTCAAATTCCATAGGTTGACCTGTTAGAGTTGCTTATATTACATAAATATTAGGGATAATTTTATAAACAAGCTTCGAAGTTCGAACTATGACCCGATTTCATAAAACCATCCTCAATTTAAGACCAGATTATATGAGTGCATAAAAGAATTTTTAAGCTTTACCGTCGGTAACCCTGTTAAATTCATTGTGAAATGTCAAAAATACCCTTGCACAGTAAAAAATAAAATAACAATGGAAATAATATATTTTGTAAAGAGTTAGTTTCAAAATTGTAAAAGTATTTTACAATTACTGTAGTAGGGACAATTTCGGCAATTTGGAAAATTTTCAGGTCATCTGCCTTGCACGTGACCAAAAACCAGTTTTTTTTTCTGTTAGATTTAACACCTTTTAGGTTTTGTGAAATTGAGTCATAGTCCGAAGCATGTTTATGAAATTATCCCTGAATAATATTCACTACACTTTTTGCTTAAACTAAACATGTACAAGTCAAGATGATTGCTTTCTTGTTGATCCTTGGAACCTCAAAGTTTCAGCCTTCATGCACTTATCTCATTGTACGTGCTTTTGTGAATATTGAATTTAACTTCTACTGAGTGTGACCAGACTGCAGAGGAGGCCATGACACCGATAGAATCAACATTTTCGTTGGATGCTGACTCAAAATTGGACTGGTAAGTAAGGTTGGTCTATCTTGCTAGTTGCCTCCTCATTTTTTCTTGGGGGTTGGCTAAAATGTGTCCTTATGAATTGGGCAGACAGAAAACGGCCCAATGACAAAAATGGGCCATAAGCTGCCTTTTGATTGATATACTGTTGTCTGTTAGTTGTTTAAACAAAATTACTCTTTTATCATGTACTATAAAAAAACAGCTTTGCCATCAATAAATAAATTATAATAATATTTTTTAAAGAGAAAATCAGTTTAAAACTAATTAATAAAAAACAAAAAAAACGTTGAGATGGTGATGTCACCATCCCATATCCTTTGATTTACCGATCTGGTTTTGGCTCTTTGCCATCAGTTTTCGAGTGTGCACACATCAATAGGCCCTCCGTAGCACGTTTTTTTATTGAGCAGTTTTCTGTCCGTGTCCAATTCATAAGGGTACATTTCAGTAATTCCCCCTTATTATTAATAGGGGCAAATGTGTCATTTAAAAAAAAAGAATATTCACTGTGATTCAGAAGGCCCTCCGTAGCACTTTTTCATCCATGCCCAATTCATAAGGGTACATTTCACCAGTTCTCTGTTTTTTCTTCTCTCCCACTGCTTTTGTAGCTTCTATTCCTCTTCCTTTTATACCGTGAAATTAAATATTTTGGCGATAGAAGCTAGAAGTTCTCTTATCTTTCGCACATGTTGGTGAACTATAAACTGGAGCACGTTTTTATAAACTAGATTTTGTTCTCAATCGGAAAGTGCTTGATTGTCGACCATGTGAACTATAAATATGTTGGCGATAGAAGATAGAAGTTCACTTTGGGATTTGGATCCATAAGAGTATCACTAGGTCGACAACCGAGCACTTTTGTTTCCTCAAGATACCTAGAGCGTGTTTTTGGCGAGAAACGGAAATTTCATTAGTAGCTTAGCCTGCTTAGGCAACCTCAATGCCAAGAGAATACTTGAGCTGACCTAAATATTTAGTCTGCAAAGATGTTCTCTTAATTTACTGATCCCCTCTTCATTGTCCCCTCCCCTGTAATGACTATATCATTGACATAAACAACTAGATAGATACATCTGCCTTGGTACGTGTGATGATAGTATACATATGGTTACTAGTTACTACTCCTGTATTGAATTAGGTTGGGCAAACAGTGAGAATATGAGAAATGTAAACCAAATAGGAATAAGTAATCGACATCCCTCTGTCATTTTTATCCATTTCTTGAACCTGTAATGCAGGGAGGCAATTGGGAAGATTCTTGCACGAGGTCATAGTCGTGTACCTGTCTATTCCGGGAACACTAAAAACATCATTGGGCTTTTGCTGGTTGGTATAAGGCTAGAGTTTCAGCTCATTTCTTTTTGTCTTATGTGTCCAAATAATTGTGAAACAGGTGACTTGTTTTTTTTTGTAACATCTATCACTGGGATGCAGGTTAAAAGTCTCCTGACTGTACGAGCAGAAACAGAGACTCCAGTTAGTGCTGTTTCCATACGGAGAATTCCTAGGTGAGCTCCAATGTCCTCTTCTATTTTTCTGCAATTTATCGCAAATAATTACTTTTCATGCATTGGTGTCTCAGAGTCCCTGCTGATATGCCTCTTTATGATATCCTCAACGAGTTCCAAAAGGGAAGCAGTCATATGGCAGCAGTAGTGAAGGTCGATAAAAAAAGCAAGAGTACCCAACTTAGCAATGGAGAGAGATATGAGGACAAAGTTGCTTATAAGACTTCCCAATTAACTACCCCGCTGCTACCAAAGCATGATGAAAAATCCGAGAGTGTTTTTGTTAATATTGATAACACGATGTCAAACAAACCAGCTCAACAAAATGGTGCTGCAACACATAATTCGTCCTATCTGTCAGAGGACATTGAAGATGGGGAAATCATTGGCATCATTACGTTGGAGGATGTTTTTGAAGAACTTCTACAAGTAAGATTTGAATCCACTTGTATATGAAGTTATTAGGTGTTTGGTGCTGAGACCGACATAAATCACACTAACTCTCCAGTCAGTTTCTCTAGTGCTTTATCGTCTGTCTGAAGTTACATAAGGACATGAGAGATGGTATGATATCCCTGCATATGTTTCTTGCAGGAAGAAATAGTAGATGAGACAGATGTCTATGTGGATGTACATAAAAGGTATGATTGGAGTCATGTCATAGCTTTCTCATTTGAAGTAATGTGAGGTGATAAGTTACATCAAACATGAAATGAATCATGTTGCAGGATACGTGTTGCTGCTGTAGCAGCTGCGTCATCTGTGGCCCGGGTTCCATCAAATTGGAGGTTGACCGGTCAAAAACCTGCAGTAAGTGTGAATGTCGTGGTTTTAAAGTATCAAGTTGCTGTTAGTTTCTTCTTATTATCATTGTGGAAGTAGAAGCTAAGTGTTCTATGCATATGTAAAATATATATGATGTTTCAGGGAAGTCAGGGTATGCAAGGACAAACACCGAAAGATGGCTTGCTCTTCAAGCTATCAGAAAATTCGGGGGTAGACACTCTCAGTGGGAACATATCTGCCACGATTAGCTAGTGCAATCATATCGGATTTTCAGTACTATGTTGGATAATACGAGTGTCCGTCCCTGTATAGACAGTTGGATTTTCTTGTTAGTTTTTTAGAGTTTGGCATATTTACATGATTACATCTACTAGCATTAGCAATGCGGTTTTGTGTAAATGGTGTTGTGCTGAGGTCAGTGAGTATATCCGTTTTGAGAGTAGGTGTGGTGGAGGTTAGATTGCAAGTTAGGATATCTGGATATATAAACTAGGATTTCCCGTTTTTATGTTGGTAAAAAGTCGAATCATTCAGGTTTTTTCAAAATGTATCTGCTACCATACCGATAGTAAATGGTACGGGTAGTGGGTTTGAATGGGCTGGTTCATGGTTTTTGGAACCTCAGTTCATGGTCAACCATCTATCGATCAAACTCTAGTAATAAATTATTAATAACATATTATTTAAAAGTCTGAACAACTCTTTTTCAATAAAAATACCGCGCTTATAAAATATGTCTTTAACAATTCAAGTTTTCCTCAGTTACATGTTGCGTCTCTACTTTTGAATCCTGTTTCTTCGTCATAATGTTTTTTCGGTAAGCAATGATACTATTAATCTTTAAATTTTAAGAAAAAAATACAAAGAGGAGGAGTTAGGACCCAAAAAGGGGATCATCCTCAAAACGAGTAACCCGACTAAAACAAAAATCCTTCTTGTTTGAAACAAGTCTTGGGCCAACCTCACGTGAACCAGAAGCCGAACACAGAAAGGCCAAAGCCCAAAACACCAGAACCCTATGCCACCCACGAAACACCGTCCGAACGATCGGACCCTGCCTCCGCGCACACTCGGACCTTTGGCAACACCTATCGTGAGCGCAATCAGTCGAGCAAAACAACGGCCACCTCGATCGCTGACGAAGCCCACAAGCATCCACACATATCTCAACAACCAAGGGGAGTCATCCGCCCACATCACCCTCCGACGGCCATCACCATAACCGACGACCCCATAAGGAGAAACCAAACACCACATCAAACTCCATCGGGACAATGTGGCCAACACTAACAAATCACGGTCCCAAGAACAGTTAGAGATGGTTGGATCCTTGACCGCGGATGAAACCAAACAAGAAGGAGCTGATATCGTACTCCACTGAGAAAACCCCAACACAACCGAGACGTCGGCGTAAAGAATTTTCGAGGAGAGAGAATGTTATTTAGTCTTTGTACAACTACTATGAGCTCACTCATTGCACGAGGTAGGCCAAAGAGGGGTGGTAGGAGATTAAAATTGGTTCCTACAACGCCTTCACTGTAACGACTCATTACATATGCTCTAACATACACATTCTAATCAACGGAAACAAAAATAAAACTAATTAAAATAAATTTATAGGATCTAAAATGTAAAGCAATAAATTGATGATACTTTGAAATACAAATTTAGTTTACTCCATACTTTTCTCAAGAGTCCCAATTTAAATGAATCACACTCGTAAAAGAAGTCTAATACTTGATTACGAAAAAGCCCTCTACATAGTTGATTATACGAGAATGCCCTCACGATATAGTAGAAATAACACTTGCGTACCCGATTACTTAGCTGCGTCAGTCTCCTCGTTCAATTAGACTTTTGATTTTCCCGAGAAACAAACACTACAAATTGCCTTTACACACCAATCCTCTTTCCGGCTCTCTTTTCCTGATCTCTCTGCTCCTTCCTCTTCCAATCCTAAGAATCTGAAAACTTGAGTACAGGTTTGTCCTTTAACACGCCATATTTATCTCTTAATCTCGTGTCCCATATTTTCCCTTCAATCCTTCAGAAATCTGTCTTGTTTGCTTGATTTGGTTGTAGATAATGTGCGAACAATGATCGTTTGTAAACAATCGTGTTTTGTGATGCTCTATTTCAGTATTATTATTGGTTGAGGTTTTGTAATTTTGGTGTGGCATTGTGCCATGCTTGTTGGTTTGATTTTCTGACAACTCTCTTCATGCTATTTATTTTCCCGTATTTTCCTAGCACCCAAACAGGGGATCTGGGGGCTTTACGTTACATTCCGATCGTTTTGTTTTAAGTTGAGCTATTTGATTATTCGGCCCTAGGGTTTGTGTTTGAGGTGGATAAGTATTTTTCTGGCATATTTCATTTGGGTGTCATGATAACTGCTTAGATATTTACCCGCTTACTTCTGTAGATTAATGTGATTGATGTTTGTTTGTAGTTATTTATGCATCTTCTTATATCAGGCTTCCTAATTGTGCAGATAGCTATTCAACATGGGATTTATTTCAGTGTATAAATCATTGCAGGAGATATTTCCAGAGGTATAAGGTTTTACTTTGCTCAACAATGGGATACAAAGCGAGCCATATATGTCTTTTGCTAGTTCTGTTGAATATTATGTTTCTATTGAATGCGGGGATGGTTTCATGTATAGATTTAGGAAGATTCATAGGTGTATTGGTTAAAAAGACTAATTCTGTTTACTAGTATTTTGTTCCATATCCAATCAGCACGATTGACTTCATAAGGAGAGACATGTATCTTCTGCCTTGATCATAACTGGGTTCTCAAGTATTTACAACATCAACCAACCCAAGCAATCTTCACCAAATCTTTTGTATTGTTTTATAATTTGTGACACATTTCCTCTCTATGTATGTGTTGTACAGGTAGATGCTCGTTTGCTGAGGGCCGTTGCATTAGAACATCCGAAGGATGCCGATCAAGCTGTGGAGGTGGTTCTTACTGAAGTTCTACCACATATGTCTAAGCATTCCAGCTCTTCAATTACCCTATCTGAAAATAAGAGTCCTAGTGGTCCATCAGATGGAGGTAATGCTTATTAGATTTTGTTTGATGTTATTAATTATGATACTGATTAAATGCTTGTACCTTCCAAACCTAAATGTGATGTATACATTGTTTAGTTTCTTGGACTGATTTAATTGATTGATGTTTTGCATGTTCATTTTAAACTCTAGATGGGCATGCAGAGGAAGAGATGGAGCCACATGATTCCTTAGTTCGCAGACGGGTACCAAAATCAATTTCTAGTGAAGATCCAAGTGATGCTAATGGTACTGGTGGTGCAAACAATGCTGATTTAACATCTATGCGCAAGAATTATGTTGAGCTTCTTGTTTCCGATGAAGTTGATAAATCTGTATCAAACGGTAGTGCAAATATGGATCAAGAAATCCCTGTGACTACTGTAAGAGAACTTCTTCCAATGGGTAAGTATCGAGTTGTTACTGTTGAGGAGACTGCCATTGTCCCCACAATCATATCTGTAGTTGAAGATGAAGATTTTGGCAAGCTGCAGAATGTGAATCGGGAAGATTTTGATTTAAATTCTCCCCCTCAATCGAACTCGTGGTCTGAAAGTTCTGAACCGACAGAGAATCTTGTTTATGAGCAGATTCCCTCATCTGTCGAAGACGCACTAGATGGTCAGCCTGATTCTGATTATAAGAATGCCTCTTGCAGTTTTAATTCTAATGAAGATGGTCCAGAGAGTGCAATGGTTAATATTGATGATGATTCTGTTCTGGTTAGCCGATCTGGACAAGTTTGTCGAGTGGATCTTCTTGAAGAAATTATAGAAAATGCCAAAAATAACAAGGTGCAGTTTTGTCTTCTTTGTTCACCAATGGCTCAGCATGTCTACTTTAACAGTTATTTGTAATTACAATTTCTAATTGTCAGTTGGTGCTGCAGCAAACTTTGTTTTCTGCAATGGAGTCAGTGATCAACTTGATGAAAGAGGTAGAACTCCATGAAGAGGCTGCAGAAAAAGCCAAAGAGGAAGCTGCTAAGGAGGTTTCTCATATCCTTGTAAAAGTTGAAGAAATAAAAAAAATGTTGGTGCACGCTAAGGAAGCAAATGACATGGTTAATACTTTCCACTCATAATAGAGCATTTGCATAATTCTTTAAACGTGATGTCTGACCTTTATTACTCGATGTATCATGCAGCATGCTGGAGAAGTGTACGGTGAGAAGGCAATTCTTGCAACTGAAGTGAGAGAGCTCCAATCACGCCTGCTTAGTTTGTCTGATGAAAGGGATGCCTCTCTCACAATACTCAATGAGGTACACTTACATTTTATTTAGGTTTCTTGATATGTAATGTCTTATTTTGTTACTCTGATAATTCTCTCTTGAAATTCACTCAGTAGTCAGTTCTTATAACTGATGGTTTTTTTGGCAGATGCGTGAAACTCTTGAATCCCGACTGTCTTCTGCCAAGGAGGTTTTAAATGTTGCTTTATTGGACAATGCAAAACAGAAGGAATATGCTAAAAAAGCACATGCTGAGCAAGAAGCCTTCATGGAGAAGGTGGTTAAAGAGTCCAAGATCCTTGAACAGGAGGCTGAGGAAAATTCCAAGGTTAGAGCCATTTATGTAAACTGAAGTGTTCTGCAATACGTACAGTTTATCAATATGATGACATTGAATCATTTTACTTTGGTACTGCAGTTACAGGAGTTCCTCGTTAACCGTGGGCGTGTTGTCGATATACTGCAGTAAGTTAACACACCCCTCTCTAAAATATAAAATGTGAAGCTGAATAAGTTGTGAACACTTATAACTTCACTTTCTTTAACTATATTCAGCCAAACTAATTTGAAGGAAATTGATAATCACTTGTTTCTTTCAACTTTGTTTATGTTCTTTCAAAATAAATGGTTTTGTTTTTATCTTTGCACAGAGGTGAAATATCCGTGATATGCCAGGACGTGAGGTTACTGAAAGAGAGGTTTGATAAGCACATTCCATTAAGTCAATCGGTCACCTCATCACAGACCACTTGCATATTGGCTTCTTCAGGCTCATCCTTGAGAAGCGTCCTTGATGTTGATCAAATTTCATCATCCAAGACCCCGAAAAAGGCTAGCCCAGCAACGTCATTGATCAATGGAGAATCACCAAAGAGTGGTGTGGTGAGTCTGGACGATGAGGTTAAAAGTGGTCAAAAGGAAGATGCAGATGATGGATGGGACTTCTTAACTGAGCACAGTCCCAAGGAGTCAGAAACCGGATTTTTTCTTGTTAATTGAGATCCAATGATGAGGCTGATGACATCTTATAGTACTGGTATAAGTTAAAGTTTGGCACTTGTTTGGATTTTGCCATGATAATGTCTAGTTTAGACCCTCATGTTTATATTTTCTATGAGCGCCCTAGTTTTGGAACCTATAAATCTCAACCATTTGTATAGAGTTAGTAATTATTTTGGCAAGCCTTTCTGTATGGAAGCATGAAGCTACCAATACACCGTATGGTTGTGTTACGATTTCATTTATTTCATGAACGGGTAATGTTGGCAAGTTAATGTTTCTCTGGTGACGAGCCCTTCTTGAACACATCCAAACGGAAACAATGTTTCCGTATATATTAAGATTAACGAAAACTGACAAAAATTCCTAACACTTTCATACCTAAATCAAACATTTACCAATACTTTCATATCCAACCGTTAACTTTCTATTAGTTTGGATGGAAAGCAGTACTATATTTTTTTTAAATGACGAATTTACCCCTTTTTATCTATTAAAACCCTAATTTCTTTTCTATTTTTTTTCTTTTTCCTTTTCTCTTTCTCTTTCTCTTTCTCTTTCTCTTTTATGTCTACACACTACCGAACCTATCTACCACTAACCCTATCTCTACTCAACTTCATCCTCCACAACTCTTCCTCCCACAATCTTCATTTATCGCCGATGGTTATGATTAAACAAATGGTTCTTCTTCTCAGCGCCGATGGTACTCTGGTTTGCGGAGCCGGTCCTCACCGCCTACTTCCCACATATCTGTCCAGCGAGGGGCGGCGTGAGGTCACGCCCGACGCAAAGCTCGTCGTCCACGACCGACATGCACGAACCCACAATGTTCATCGTCACGGCTTCTCAGATCTACCCTTGGTCTCAGACCTGAGCTCGATCGTCCCGGTCCGTGTGCGGCGGCGAGAACCACGGCGACCCAACGACTTCTTCTCCTCTTTCTCCGGGC
>JAYMSV010002052.1:0-11659 GCA_036897745.1 Erodium moschatum
ATAAGTACTTATCTTTTAAAAAAATCAATTTAAAAAGTATGTAATAATCATTTATGAATAATAATTTAAATTTAGACTCAAAAGGATTATCGTAATTTTGTGGACTAACCAAGGATAACTATGTTATTTTATTAAAAGAAAGTAACAGAGTTGTTAAAAAAACCAATGTTGTTATTTTGTGACAAGGTTAGCTGGTTAGGGTAGGTAAATGTAGTTTCCATGTGTTAGTATACTCAGGTGTTATACGTGTATACGTTAGTGTGTAAACGTAATTAACTTTAAATCATATCCTCATTGATACGTTTGCGTTACTGCTCCTTTAATTTTGGATTGTTTCCTTCTATAATTAAACACTCGAATCGCATCTTACAAACTTAACCGCCACAAGAAACGCATTGAAGATCGAGGAAGTCGTAGATGCGTTGGATATGGATAAAAAATGTTCGTAGTTCATATCTAAGAAGGGCTTTGTACCCGGAAGTCTCCTTATATATAGGATTGGTATCTAATAAAAATTGTACCTTATCTGCAAACTAAGAATCAATGGCAGTCGTTGAATTCGCGAGATCAATGGTTTAAATGTTGCCAACACGCGGTGACAATTTTATAAATAACGCGAACTTTCCCACCCCTTTGACAGCTAATGTAACGCGTGTCGACCATTTCTCTAGCGCACAAGTGTTGGTACCTTACATAACAAGCCGTTGGTACCTTACGTAGCAAAGTGCTAGTACCTTACACAACAAATTGTTGGTACCTTACATAACAAATTGTTGGTACCTTATATACAAAATGCTCGTAGAATTTATAGGTTGGACTTTTGCTTACTAAAATGACTCTAACTCTTTCCAAAAGAACCCAAATCACATAAATTCAAATTGAACTAGAAATAAACTCAAATATCTTTCCAATAGTATATGATAAGTCTATTAATACCCGATAGATAATTCCAGTTAATTAAGTAAAGATAATCCAGAAAATCTGTTTGACCTGTTCTGGTCAGATCTGAGACTAAAAAGGAGAAGCTGAAAGAATATAATATTATATCTGTTTTTTTTATCAGAGAAATAAATTTATAAATATAACAACCAATACAAAGCAAGGAAACCATAAAACTCAAAGATGAGCAGGGCGAAAAGCAGAAACAACAAAAAAGCATAATTAAAATATCATGTGAGCAAAAGCAGAAACAACAAAAAAACATAATTAAAATATCATGTGAGCAAGTTTCTCTCTCTTCTTTTGACCTGACAAAAAGATTTTCATTTACAGTCCAAGAGGCTGAAAGAAAAACAAGATTTTTGCTTTATTTCTCTCACATTTACCTATCAACCTGCTGAAAGCATCGACGCTAAAGTTTCAGCCTCCATTGATTTATCTCTCTTCATTTCTTTTTAATTATTTCTCTTCCATCCAAATTGCTTTTAGCCAATGTTTCAACCATTAAAAAGCCTTCGACTGTAGATGCCCTTCTTTTCTATAAAAAGTTACACTTTGATGGAGTATGCAAATGGATAACCAAATGTTGCGTTGAAAAGACGACTCATGGGGCTTTCCAAAATATTTAAGAAATCTAATTTTGATAAAAATAATATGAATTTCATATGATTTTTCAAAGATACCTCAAATGCAGTCAAAGTTGTGAAATATCCAAAAAACACATATATCAAAAGAAGTTTTATAATATAAGCTTATAGAAATATATCCTCATGACAGATAGAAGAAGTTCCCAATGAACAGAGCGACTATAAATTTGGTGTAGACTTCGTCTCGTTTAGATCCAGTGAGGAAACTCTCTACTTCGTCCTGCCCAGATGCGGCCTAACGACATCGCACAAGGAGGTCCACGTGTCGCACTGATTCGACGAGAAGGTTGCGACATTAGGACGTCAACACCACTAGGGTCGTCTGCCTCTGACGCGACATCTAAGCCCTCCCTGATATATTGGGCTCGTATTATTTATATCCATATCCACCAACTTCACCATCAATTGGTTTAGAGCCTTGCACTCAAGCTCTTATACTCTACTATTTAGGTCTGGCCAACCAATTCTAAAGCCCACATTTAGTCAAAATAATTAGGAAAAGAGAGTAGAGCAGAACACGCTAACCATGCAATGCTACATAGAAATACACAACCTGTTCTTAACAATAAGTTTGAACTCAGAGGATTAACCCAATTAATATCAATCGAGGGAAACCCCACATGCTACTTACAAATATCAACTCTATCTTCTGGGCCGCCTTCTATAAACCAGAGGCAGAAGAGCAGAAAAGGCTCCAGTCGTTGACTTTAAAGCTAGAGAGTGCAAGCTTAAATACCTCAGACATAGGGATGCGTCCAGACTGTGAGGCTACACCAGCCCCAACTGCGCTAGCACTTTCACTCAATGGGCTGTAACCATATTGACAAAAACATCACATATGTCAAAATGCTGGGAAAAAAAGGACTAGCTTGATTAAAATCGTTGTATATTTGGCTTTCTCGAAACTAGATGCAATGTGCCAAACACATTATTTTTCACTTTGATTGAATTCTTGGCCACAAATACAAGTTGAATGTAGCCACTCAGCAAATCTATCTGTCAAAAAGAACTTAATGCTGATACTTACTTTATAACAAGGGGTTCATTTGCAGTGACTAGCACGTCAGTATTAACTTCCTTCAGACGTAAATTTGCCAAATACACCTGCAAAATTTGAGTAATATCACAC
The DNA here is from genome assembly GCA_036897745.1 of Erodium moschatum. Taxonomy (NCBI): domain Eukaryota; kingdom Viridiplantae; phylum Streptophyta; class Magnoliopsida; order Geraniales; family Geraniaceae; genus Erodium; species Erodium moschatum. Next base: position 2,716 of record JAYMSV010002052.1, read on the forward strand.
TTGGACTTCATATCAAAGTCCACTTACATTGAACAAATCGCGAGGGAACTTGATAAAGGTTCATGAGATTACCTTGACAATGTTTTGAGCTTCCCTTCCTTGCCGTCCCTTAGATATGCCCTATACATAAGTGATGGTCGGCCATTAAGGCAAAAGACATTTAAATAGAGAGCCTATAATCACAATTCACAACTACCAGTAAAGATTTCCAATTGCCACCATTCACATTAGAAGAATACATACAACCCGAGTCCATTTACCAACTTGGCAGTTACCACAACAGACAGAGATGGTTATAAAATATATTACCAACCATTTACAGTTTACAAGCAATATAATGCATTTTCTCAACTTTTAAACTACACGCTCCATCATATTAATTAAGCTAGAGACTAAACCACCTAACTTATAGCTTTTCAAAATTATATAAACAAATACATTAATCAGACTAACAATTACTGCTCTTGCCAAAGATGGCTAGTCGTGGAACATCACAACACCAGCTATATCATTAAGACAGAGTAATACGGGGATAACCTATTAAACTGACTTCAAAGAAGAGACAAAATAGATACCAACTAAACCTATGAAACCTAGGTGTGTGCAATGCAATTCCCATGATACGTACCATCTGTCCAACTGCAGTACTCACAACAGCAGGTTCATCTCTGTAACTCAATATGGGGCCTTCTACACCTCCAGACTTCTCAATCAGCTGTAGCACATTACAACTATGAAGTAAAGAATCAGCTATAAATTATAAAATGAAACTGATAGCAAAATTATCATGAGCCACATCATCAGCCATTGCACACTCCCCAGGCACCAAAAAATATGACTTACATATTTCACATCCAAATATATACTAAACCTTCAAATGAATTGCTACGGAACTCAGATCCATCATGCCTTAGAACTAATAAGGGAACAAATGGAAGGAAGCCAGTCCACAAGTATTGCTCCATGAATCAATAATAAAAGAAAATGAAATCTTAGTAGTATATACAATCCTAACTCACTAATTGAAGTAATCTCGAGCACATGAATAAACTTGGTTGCTCTCAAACTATATCATTATAAGCACAGCCAAGTCACTAATTTGTGTTCCGAAGAAATAACAAAACGGGCAATACTGAAACGGGAACTACCCTGCTTCCTTCAGCATCTTGCTCAGTGGCGAGGTCCTGAAGAAACCAAACGGCACTCCCAGCATCTCCAACATCATGCTTAAAATCCAAGAGCTCGAAGATCAAGCTTTCGTCTCGAGAAGGGTCCACAAATACCTCCTTTAGTCCACCAAAACCAAAAGGGTAAGCATTCAATCAACTGAAACTCATAACCCAAAAACGAACAATCAACTGGAACAGACGCACACACAGAAAAATAAAACTTTAACAAACCTGGTGGTCGGGAACTTGTCGCATCCTGAAAATTTGCAACAAAAATTACCGATTAGTCATTCAATTGACTAACGAATACATAACATAAACTATACAAATAAGGTAGCTAACCTGAAACCTGAGAGGGAAGGTGCTAGAAATTGCACCCCCAAACAGTGGTCGCTCCCCGTACAAATCCTCCGGCATCTTCTTAAATAAAAACAAAAGCACGGTACAGAGACCCAGAAGTCTTTACAAAATAAACCAAAAAGTCAGGAGAAGACGACGACTCAGAAACTTAGGGAAGTGAGTGGGAAATCGAAAATCGAAGAAGATTCTGAAACTCGCGGTTCAGCGACGGGTTTCATTTAGACGACGCCGTATCAAGTTGATAGGCGAGCTAAAATGACGTCATCACTGGGATATTTGGGCCTAACTATGGGCTTTAGTATCTGAATTACCCAAATGAACAAAACGAAGGCCTATTTATCCCAGTACGAGGCCCACAAGATTAAAAAATGATTAAATTAAAAAATAAATAAAAGAAGAAAAAGAAAAAGAGAGCTCCGTTTTGGTTTGGCTCAGGCTTAGCCCCAATTCCTTCATCTTCTTCGTCGTCGTCTCTTTATCAACGAAACAGACCTTACCAGCCTTTGTTCTCTCACAGCTTGCCTTCCCTTTTCCCTCCACTTTCCCATGTTCGATGCCGAAAACCTAACCCTAATCTCCGTACACAAATTTCTCTCTCCCTCGCCTCCAATTCGGACCTCCATCTTCGCCGGAACCGATTTGGTTCAGTTCTTCTCTCTCTGACACGATTCACATGCTCTGGATTTCTATGAATTTTCCTTCGATTTAAATTCGTTGAAAGTTAAGGTGTAAGGTTCTGGGAGCGCACCTTCCTGTTGTTCTGGTTCGAGATCGATCTGTGTGGATTTCGAGGGTTTTGTTCGGATCAGATTGGAGGCAGGAGGGAGAGATAGAGAGAGTGAGAAGATGAGTAATCAGAAGAAGAGGAATTTTCAGATAGAGGCCTTCAAGCACCGGGTTGTTGTGGATCCGAAATACGCCGACAAGACGTGGAAGATTCTGGAGCATGCTATTCATGAGATTTACAATCACAATGCTAGCGGACTTAGCTTCGAGGAACTATATAGGTTTGCGATTCCTTCCCCTCCTCTCTCTCTCTCTCTCTCTCTCTCTCAGTTTCATTTGTTCATTTACCGCTTTTGCATCTGTTGTGTGTTTCCGGATTGCTTGCGATTACTGCATTAATGTATTGTTTATGTTTTTTCATGGTTCGCTTTGTGCATGTTGCTTAATTTTCCTTGGTTGGATCATTGTAGCTTTAAATTTAACTTTAAGGTGTTTGCTGCATGGAGTGTAAGGATTTTGTAGCGTATTGAGTTTTTGGTGAAAATGATTGTGACAATCTTGAATTGTAGATGTAGTGGTAGAGGTGGTAAGAAGTATATAGTGAGAGAAAATAAACTATTTTTGTTCAAATTGCTTGGTAGGTGTAGGTGGCCTATATTGATTTGTTGAGTTAGAGCTCAATTGTTGGGTTGTTTATCTGCTTTATGATGACAAATCCTTTTAACTTTACTTTATGGGTCGTCTTTGAGATTCATTCCGGTAGCTACATTGACGTTCTTGTGATTCTACTGTTAATTCCAATATGTTGGATGCAGAACTTATTGATAGAATGATTTGTGCTGTGTATCTCGTTCTGGTTATAATTTCAATCTTGTCACTAATGGTTTATCTGCAAGGGTTTATACTTCATTGTTTTTCATTTGCAATCGTTTTCACTGACATACAAGTTGAGGATTCTATGTTTCTGATTATTTAGTGTGGCATAATGCAGAAATGCCTACAATATGGTCCTGCACAAATTTGGAGAGAAGCTCTACTCAGGTCTGGTAGCGACTATGACTTTGCATCTAAAAGAAATATCAAAGTCTATTGATGCTGCTCAGGGAGGTTTATTCCTGGAAGAGCTGAATAGGAAATGGAATGACCATAACAAGGCTTTGCAAATGATCCGAGACATTCTCATGTACATGGACAGGACTTTCATCCCGAGTACTCACAAAACTCCTGTTCATGAACTTGGGCTGAACCTTTGGAGGGATAACATTATCCACTCGAACAAAATTCAGACTAGGCTACTAAATACCCTTCTAGAGCTAGTACATAGAGAAAGGACTGGAGAAGTTATAAATCGGGGGCTGATGAGGAATATAATCAAGATGCTTATGGATTTAGGTTGTTCTGTTTACCAAGAGGATTTTGAGAAACCATTTCTTGAGGTTTCAGCAGAGTTTTACAAGGGTGAATCTCAGAAGTTCATTGAGTGCTGCGACTGTGGGGACTACTTAAAGAAAGCTGAGCGGCGTCTTAATGAAGAAATGGAGAGAGTGACTCACTACTTGGATGCCAAGAGTGAATCCAAGATAACTAATGTAGTCGAGAAGGAGATGATTGCAAATCACATGCTGAGACTGGTCCATATGGAGAATTCAGGCTTGGTTAACATGCTTCTTGATGATAAGTATGAACACTTGGGAAGAATGTATAACCTGTTCCGTCGGGTTCCTAATGGTCTCTTGACAATACGAGAAGTTATGACTTCTCACATCAGGGAAACTGGGAAGCAGCTGGTTACTGATCCAGAAAGATTGAAGGATCCCGTAGAATTTGTCCAGCGGCTGTTGGATGAAAAAGACAAGTACGATAGCATAATAAACTTGGCCTTTAGTAATGACAAAACTTTCCAAAATGCTTTGAATTCATCGTTTGAATACTTCATTAACTTGAATCCCCGTTCTCCTGAGTTCATCTCCTTGTTTGTGGATGACAAGCTTCGCAAGGGTCTTAAGGGAGTCAGTGAGGAGGATGTGGAGACTATCCTTGACAAGGTGATGATGCTGTTCCGCTATTTGCAGGAGAAGGATGTTTTTGAAAAATACTACAAACAGCATTTGGCAAAGAGGCTCTTATCAGGAAAAACTGTTTCAGATGATGCCGAGAGAAGTCTGATAGTTAAGCTCAAGACAGAATGTGGGTACCAGTTTACTTCAAAATTAGAAGGCATGTTTACTGACATGAAAACTTCTCAGGATACAATGCAAGGGTTCTACGCTAGCCTTGGTGGTGAGATTGGGGATGGCCCTACACTAGCTGTCCAGGTTTTGACTACGGGATCTTGGCCCACTCAGCCTAGCGTTACTTGCAATCTGCCTTCTGAAATGTCTGCACTGTGTGAGAAGTTCCGTTCATATTACCTTGGTACCCATACTGGTAGGAGATTATCTTGGCAAACCAACATGGGCAATGCTGATATGAAAGCAACCTTTGGGAATGGGCAAAAGCATGAGTTAAATGTCTCCACTTACCAAATGTGTGTTCTCATGCTCTTCAACAATTCTGATAGGCTTAGCTACAAGGAAATCGAACAGGCCACAGAGATTCCCGCTCCAGACTTGAAGAGGTGCCTGCAGTCCATGGCCTGTGTCAAAGGAAAGAATGTTCTCCGGAAAGAGCCAATGAGTAAAGACATTGGTGAAGATGATTCGTTTTTTGTCAACGAAAAGTTCACCAGCAAATTCTACAAGGTGAAAATAGGTACAGTAGTTGCACAAAAGGAGTCAGAACCCGAAAAGCAGGAGACGAGGCAGAGAGTGGAAGAGGACCGGAAGCCTCAGATAGAGGCAGCTATAGTGAGAATCATGAAATCAAGGAGGGTACTGGACCACAACAATATAATTGCCGAAGTTACAAAGCAGTTGCAATCCAGGTTCCTTGCCAACCCCACAGAGATAAAGAAACGGATCGAGTCTCTTATAGAGCGTGATTTCTTAGAGAGGGATAACGTGGACAGGAAGTTGTACCGGTATCTTGCTTGATTGCATCTTTGCTGTGGGATGGGCAGTTTGGATTATGTACTTTATTTGGTAAGGGGAAGTTGTTGTTTGCATTATGGAAGTTCCATTGGGTTGAAATGGATGTTTATTTCCTTCGTCTCTATGGGTTGGGTTCTGAATTGAATTGCCTGCTTAGAAATTTCCTTTGCTTTCCTTTCTCCTTCACGCTTCTTCATTGATGGACCACCTTATACAGGTAACTATTCAAATTCAGACCAAGCTATTTTTCTTGATCAAGACGGAGACTTTTTTTTATTATCGAGAACTGCATGTCCGTATGGATTGCAAACGGTGAGTCAGCTTATGCTTAATTATATGAGGTATATGTCACTTCACATCGGAGACTTGCCGTGGGATAAATGGGGCTATTTCTGGTTACTTTGATTTAAGCTTATTGTTAGACTGTTACTTCATTAGGGTATGAACTTGAACATGGTTGATTTGAAGTGGAGAAATACATAGTCCAAGTCTGCAGCCATTGAGTTGATTAGATGCTGAAGCAAAGATGAAAATCTTCTACACTCTAATTGTTCTCGGTCACCAAGGAGAGCAATGCTCATCTATGTAACTTCCAATTTTCACCTGCGAACTTAGGGTCGTAGAAAGGTTTTAAAGGAAAGCAAAGCCGGTATATGCAATTTCCTCTGCCAGTCACACCTTAGAGTATCCCAGAGTATAGTTAACCCCTGTTTGGCTATCAGTTCACGCTAATTTAACTTTTTTAAGCTTTTCTATTGTCAATTAATCAGTGTTTCAAATTGTAATTGACCCCTGTTTGGTTATTAGTTCAGGCTAATTGAAAATGTTTCATAGTGTAATTAACCTTTGTTTGGCCAATAGTCCAAACTAATTATAGAAATACATAACAGTACTAAAAATGGAAACTACATTAATTGAAACTAAAAACAGAAATTACAAATAGGGAGAGTGATGGTCTGTCCCACGATCAGTTTGGGCGAGCAAGGATGTGAAAACAAGCTTGTAGATACTCAAATGCTCGTTTGATATCATTCTTTACTACCTCATGATGCCAACAGATAACTCGTGCTCAGGGAGTTGTGCCAACAATAAATGTAGAATGAAAAATCAAACATAGTATAAATTCCAACATAATATACATTCGATCAAGTACAATAAATCCACGAGCCTGGGAAGTACACACAACCTTTAGCGACCCCAACTGGGTTGCACATACCCAAAGCTAAGTTTTCTTTTAGATAAATGATGGTACAAGCTACCATTAAATTCTCTATCCTGTTTATATTGTAATGCGCTTGTTTTCTCTATCCTGTGGTAAAGCAGAAAGGGAATGAAAGCAGTACTCAAGCTGATTTGTGCCTACTGCTGCAATCTGTTTGCCATACATTCATAAGCCACCTCATAATTATGAGAAAACCAACATATGCTTTTGCTCAATCTGACCTGCTTTATTGATGCATCGAAAATGACCACGCATTCATTTGAATGATTTGTCATCTGCGGGGTCTTCTTTCTATGCAGCTCTGGTGATTGACCGAATTCAACTGGGAGAGATATGGTTCACTTCACCAAGGCTCTTGCTACTTTCTTTTCGTTGTCCCTGTACAGACACAGCACATGCTAAGCCAGAAAGTTTCTTCCAATTCCAATAATAAGGTTTCAAGTTGCAACTCCAAGGAAAAGAAAGAGACGTATACCACTCACCATGTTAACACATTGTTCTTCAAGGAGTACGTAAAGGAGATATCAGTTCCCTATGCCGGAAAAGCTTCACTAGTGCTCTGCGTTCACAGTCCTGCATGAGATTGACAGTAAAAATCAAATAACTGTTTTTGCCTCACTGAATTTATACATTTCAGCACAGATACAAGCAGCTGATAGAAGATAGATTCAAGTGCACAACATGCAGGGGAACAACTAAAAGGAGAGGCGGTGTCATATATTAGTACCACTTGTACAAGAGATTTTTTTCTTTCATTTTTACTGCTTCTATAATCCCTATGGAAGTTTTAACACTTACAAATGGTTAAAGAAACTCTAACATGGAATCTAGGGAGTGATCTTGTCAGGGTGATTTCCATGTAAGTAAATACCACTCCCACACAAAATCCAGATGGCCACTAAATGGAAAGCAACACTGCCCACATGCTTATACTGGCAAATGAAGAAACAATATGTCCATATGTTGTACCAGACATGGACACCAAGAAAAATTAAGAATGTAGGACTTCAAATGTTGCTTTAAGATCTTATTCCAATATTATTAGAGTGACATGGGAACCAACTTGGCCCACCGTGGAGATAATTTAGTAGCACCAACTGAGCACTTACCTAATGCAATATGGACCAAACGACAACTGGTATAATTAAACACAAATGATAATTACAAAACTGTGAAATAGTGGTTACCTTAAACATGTTCAGATGAAATTGTTCATCTGGATTCATCCTCCTCAGTTTCAGATAAGTATATGCAAAACTTAGCTGATCACGTGATGTAAAACGGTCTACTTCATTAAACCACAGACATGAAAATAAGTTGGACATGGGTGTATGGGCCCGTATGATAAAGGAACCTTCAGGAACATCTGTAAAGGAAAAGTAGCAATGAGCACAGTATTTGAAAGAAAATCTTGCAGATACAGAGAAACCAAATATCCAGAATGAAAAAAAAAAACAGATGTTGAAGACACCCACAACTTGGAAGAAGAGTGTTAGGGTCTGATGGGTCAAACTTGGTGAGTCCATCTGATTGGTAAAAAAGAAACTGTTCATCAATGGCTGTGTGGTTGTACTTGTTTAGTCGTTTATTTTGGAGCACCTCCTCCCAAACACAGTGACGATCATAATGATTTGAAATGGCATACTCTGATTTGGTTTGCCACAAGAAGTGTTCAATAATCAACATTGGATCGGTATGAAGTCTCATCTTACTATCAACCCAAATGGAATACCTAGAGAATGATTCAAATCGAAAAACAGATTAGAAACACCAACATGAAGCCTACGCAAAATAATAAGTAGATCATTGCGTGAGAATCACCTTGAAGATGGAAAGAGACGATGCGATAAAAACTTTGGCACCTTTCCAGTTCTCCTCATGTCCTCATACGGTAAGTTTCTCACTGTAACGATTCTCCATAGACCAATACGTCCTCCATCATCAGGAGCATTTCCCTCTGCTGCCAGTTGTAACAGCGTTTGTTCATCCACAAACATGACAAAGCACACATTTTTCTTGGAATATTCACTGATCTGAATGAAAAAAGAGCGTTTCCAACATCAAAGGAAGGATGGTAAAAAAGCCACACAGAAAAGTTCAATGCTAGTAGAAATAGCAGAGCACTTCATGGTGTCCAGTTTCTTATAGATTACGTCAAAATACTAAGTGCAAGTGGTTTCTAAGCATACAAGTTAGGGAAAAGCATTGTGTACAATTTCTTGTTGATTACGTCAAAATACTAAGTGCAAATGGTTTCCAAGCATACAAGTTAAGGAAAAGGTGGAGTGGCAATCTGCTCCTCAGAATAATATGCTGTAAATCATATCAATTGGAAAGTCAAAAATTAAATACTACGTACTCATTATTAACATCCTAAGAGAAAAATCTACAGAGAACTGTGTTTATTTAACCTTCTACTCTGTCTCTATTATTTATTC
>JAYMSV010002053.1:0-11659 GCA_036897745.1 Erodium moschatum
TATCCTACGCAATCCTGTTTTTCATGAGCGCACAAAACATATTGAGAATGATTGTCACATAATCCGCGACGCTTTTCAAGACCGTATCTTAGCACCGGCTCATCTTCGTACTACTGAACAAATCGCCGACTTATTGACTAAAGCGATTGGTCGAGTCCAGTTTTCATACTTGGCAAGATGGGAGTTCGAAACCTACACTCGCCATCTTGAGGGGGAGTATTAGGAAATATCAACAATAAGGAATATTAATGTTAGGAAAGATTATGTCTTGGGGGCTAAGTAAAGCCTTCCTATATATATATGTAATCTCTACATTGATAATAAACACAATTACCAAGCAATCAATTATCTTGACAGACTACAAGTGAAATTGTTTTAGTTAGACTGAAAGAGGAGAAAAAATGTTTTTTCCTTCCAGCTTCAGTAAGGTTGAAAAACTGTAAATGCTCAAAGAAACCTAAATGAGAACAGAAAAAAGCAAGACAAAATAAGCACCAACCAAGCTCCCCGACATCTCTGATCAAACTAATAAACGGTATTGCATGAGACTGCTCGGACACTCTCTATCACATTAATAAACCGTGCTACAAAATATCTTTGGTAATAACAATATTGTAAACCCCATTAGCTTTCTTCAGTGGGAGAAGACTTTTTATTTGAATATTACTAAAGTAAGTACCTACTATCCCCATTTTCCTCATTATTTATAATTTTGAACCAAGCAAAACAAAATAAAAAAGTTTTATATTATTCTTTCGTTTCTCAGGCCCATGGTATTGTTATCATTTGTCTAGGGGAGATACACTAGGAAAATAATTTTCTTACTGTCCAACATTTCGCATGATAAAATAGAAAACTGATAAAATAAAAATGTAATACTCGAGTAACAATTAAGGCCAGGCCAAAAACCCATGATCAAACGAGATGTTGGAATCCACCAATGAATTAAAAGTTTCGTTCCCATGATGTTATTTGAAGTGAACGATAATGAAATAATTATGATAAATTTTATCATTTTGTTCTTTTAGAGGAATTATTGTCATATATTATAAATGAACAAAAAGATATACATACAAACATTTGGACACACGATACAACACTTGCTGTAAAAATCTTTCAAAACAAAACATTTGCTACATAAACTTTATGTCAAAACAGAAACAACACGATACAGTACATAAAAATAAATGCAACAAGTACATCCGTACTCAATCCAGTTACCTACCAAGACAGAATAGGACTCAAGATCTCCCATATGGAGGCTTGAGCCTTGATTTTGTTATCAAATTTATTAATTCAAACCTAATACAGTATGTCTTATGTATTTTTTAAGTATATATCTTATCTATTTTAAAAAAATATCAAAAATTTAAATAAAATAACATAAATATATATTTTTCTCACATGTCGTGAGAGACTGTTATTATATTTCTCACTCAATCTATTTATCCCATTTTTATTAAATGTAAATAAGTTCAATCCTATAAACTCAATTGGATACTTCCTTTTAAATTACTTTTTGGGTATTTCTGTTTAAATTAATTTTATTTCTTTCATAATTAATCTATTTATCAACCAATCTGGACACAGATCAACGCGGGTCCTCCAGGATAGGTAAGTGCTGACGTGGCTCAAGCACAAAATCGTGGGCCGCACTGGGCGTGCCGTTTGGTATAGAAACGACTGTACGAACGAAGGATATCTCTTGTTTCCCCCCCACAGGAAGCGCCACGTGCCCTAGGACGATCGCTTCAGATTTAGCGACGAGCTCTTCTCAGTCCAGCTTTAGATTTTGGTCCATGTCATACTAATTCCCGCTGACGTGGCTCAACTCGTGCCATCTCTTGAGACCTTCCCTTGCTCCACGTCATCGTAAAATGGTATCTTTTTCTCTGGACCAGTCAAACTCCTTCAAAACCTCGCCCTCGATTCGAAAACCTAGAAAAAAATCTGGTTTCTTACTCTGGTTTGTAGAGTCGAGATTGATTGAAGCGTCTGAGGTATTGTTTCTTCAACTCTCGATCGAAAATGGAAGCGTTTTTTTTTCCCTTCAATTTGTTAGATCCATGTAGCTCTGATGTTGGTAGATTCTTAATACTGAAGATGCAATTATTTCTATTTAGTTTTTGAAATCGAAAAGCTGGTCTATGGTTTACTTGATTTGGTTGGTGAATAAACTCGGAAAATGAAAAAGGAATCAAACATTGGTTTTCTATGCTTCTCGCTGTTTTCATCTGTCTTCAACTAAGCCGGATATTTTTTTTCTTTCCAAATTTGAACAGAAAATGGAATTTTGTTGCTTTTGTGAATCGGAAGATGCATTTTTATCTGATTTCTCCTAGGAGGATTCAGAAGGTGGGCTCTGGAATTGCTTAGTTGCAGAAGAAACTATGAACTGAAATGATTTCGTTCTTTTACAGTGTTTCAGCCACTTTGCTGTCAAGTTGGCCAGTTGAATATCAGCTCTATTTTGTGGGATATTTGTGGTAGCTTCTTCAGTTGGAAGAGATTTCAGGAATTTATTTGGGTTTGCAATGAAATAAAATCATATATTGCCAAGTGAAACCTCTTTTGTTAGGTGAGTTTTCTTAGAAAACCAAACCCAATATAGATTCAGTTGACATCGACTCATATCTCTTCATTACTCACCCATGTTCTTCAAGGTTTGGTTTTATGTACTGATGAACTCATCCTAGTCAGTGAGTTTTCTGAATTATCCAAGATAAGCTAATCTTTTTCACACTTGGTTATTGACCATGCACAAATTAGGAGGTTCTATGTTCAAATTCTTCCTCCATTTTATTTTTCCCTAACATTTCTTAGAAGTAATGTTAGTCTCACTTTTAACTCTATTTTTCTTGGGTTTCTTTCTTTTCATATCTTGGCATGGTACTACTTACTATTTCTTTGCTTCAAAAATAAGAAATTACTGTCCATCACAGTTCATTTGGGTTCCTATCACAGTTCACTGTGGGATGAATGTCCTAGTCTGTTATTTCTCTTAATTTATGGGTGATGTAGTTTTCGAGTATTTATAGCATTTTTATCCGATTCTTAATAATTATACCTCCTGACTCCTGGGTAATTTCTGATATAGATTCGTTAAAACTCGTGTAGGAATTGTTGAGACCTACATCTGTATTCTTTGGTGTCTTGAAGACGGCGTGATGAGCAAGCTCTACGCCAGTTCATTGATTCGATCCAGTGCCTTCCTTATTATTGGTCTCTTTGAGTCTGGTTGAAGGGGATAGATCAGATGAATAATAATGGTTCTTTAACCGGAGGATTTGCAGAACCAAACCACCATATGCTAGATGACCAAAAGAAAGTAAGGGATAGAGGTACTGGTAAGGACCAAGAGCACTCAGAAGAATATGAGTCCCAAAATAACGAGAATGTTAAAGACGCATATGATGGGCGACTGGAATCTGTTCAGGTTCACACCCGCACTCAGGATTTTCTGCAGAGGCCACATTCGCAGCCTCGAGAGCCTCTAGTACGTTGGGAGAGGTTTCTACCTCTTAGGTCTCTAAAGGTTCTATTGGTGGAGCACGATGATTCAACTCGTCATGTTGTCAATGCCTTACTCCGAAATTGCGGCTATGAAGGTTAATAAATTTCACGACATTACACAGAACAGTCTTCCTTGTTGCATATTTCCTTGTTCTAAACAGTATTGTCTCTATTGTTAATGCAAATAAAAGCAGTAGGCCTATGACCTATGCACCCAAATTGTATGTAGTTTCTTTTTATCAGTTATCATGTTATGTTTTGTGATGCAGTATCTTACACAAGAAGGGTAAATAATCAGGTATAAAGAATATTGCTACTACTTTCCGACATGTACTGTAAGATAGACAAGTGCGGGGCATGTTAATTCTGCCAAAGAAACCATGAGGTTTTTACCAACTTTATATCAAGATATTACACAACTATAACTATAACAGCAAATTATTGGTTCACTAAATAGAAAAGGGTATTTTTTTTTTATGGATAACTAAACTGTTGTCTCCTAATATGTCAAACCACATATGTGGGAAGATTTTGGCCCAATCTGTTGAGCTTACACTCTTGATCTGAATCCTGGCTACCTTCGATGAGATATTTAGGATGTTAGTACTCATTCCCAGCACTTGAATGTGAATATTGAGAAAACCTCCCGAGTAGAGCACTTAAAATTAAAGTACATGCTACAAGCAGGTACAGAAAGAAGCATTGGTTCAGATTTCACATATTTTTACAGTGTATTACTGGTATTGCACTTACAGTTTCCTATTATCTGGTTTCTTATTAACTGTTGTAGGTTTTGAAAACTAAACAAGAAGCTTTTTGAGTGACAGCTGCATTTTACTCTAATAGTCTTACACATGACAAACTATTCCATAAGCATCTCCAGTATTGTATGGCTGTATTGAACATATTCCTCATGTCACAGAATGATGTTAACATTTAAAATCTTGGCAGTTGTGGGAGTGGCGAATGGTTTACAAGCATGGAAAATCTTAGAAGATCTGACCAGTCACATTGATCTGGTTTTGACTGAGGTGGAGCCTTGTTTATCAGGCATTGCTCTGCTGTACAAGATTATGAGCCACAAAACTCGCAAGAACATTCCTGTTATTAGTGAGTATATTTGTGACGGTTCTTTCTTTTCTTTGTCATCAGCACCATACCCCTTTTATCTGACAAATAAATTGAAGCTTTAATTGGTACCCCCGGTGAGTTCTTTGTGCAGTGATGTCATCTCATGATTCTATGGGTATTGTCTTTAAGTGTTTGTCAAAGGGTGCAGCTGACTTTTTAGTGAAGCCTATTCGCAAGAATGAGCTTAAAAACCTTTGGCAGCATATTTGGAGGAGATGTCACAGCGTAAGTTGCTATAGTTATCTTACTTGAATTCAGGTTGCTTCATTTACATGCATTGAACTGTCTATGGTACCTATTGGTCAACTAAACTTGTGGATTTTTTAAATTAATTTTACAGCTTCTATAACCTTTCTACTTTCTTTATTATTTACTGCTTCATTGATATAGTACCACAAAGTGCAGAATTTTTCTCTTCTGTTTTAAATCAATTACTCCTTTCATCAGTCAAGTGGTAGTGGGAGTGAAAGTGGTATACGAACTCAAAAATCTATAATGTCAAAAAGTGCTGGAGAGTCCAAAAACAATACTGACAGCAATGATGAGGGTGATAGCAGGAGCATTGATGTGAATGTTAAGGATGGAAGTGACAATGGTAGTGGCACTCTGCAGGTATATTTAATATTCCGTTCAAGGATGTGGCAACTAGTCTATTATCTCAAGCTAGGCCTAATTAGTTCACAGTGGTTTCTTTGTCTTTGCTAGTTATAATACCTACCAATTATAGATATGGAAATAATCGAGACCCTGAAAATTTATTTTTTTCCTTTAGTTATTTATTTTCCCATCTTGATAATTGATATAACCCTTTAATGACTATGCATGAGACTAGAATAAAATATTTTTTATTGGCATTGACAATTCTTGACTGTATATTTCTCTCTAATATTTGTGCAAGTTGTTCCAAGTTCCAAGTTCCAATTTTCATGGTTATATTGTGTTTAATATGATAACAGGGAGATGAGATGCCTTTGTGAGTAGTGACCTGTGAGGAAATGTGAGAGAATTCAATGAAGAGGAATTGAAAGGTTACGATCGGATCTAAGTTAACACGGAAATAATTACTTCTGATCAAAAAAAAAAAACACTGGAAATAATTACTAGTAAGAAGAAAAATATGATAGCTCTTATCTTTATGAAGAGATAGCATTAGATAGAGACAGAATGGAGTACAGGAAACAGATTTTCTTAATGATTTATGTAGTTGACCTCACATTTTTTTGGAAATGGCTTGGTTGTTGTTATCGGTATGAAAATGCAAAAGTAAGAGAGAACTAAACCAAGAGACATGTCCAGTCTGGTGCAAATAATGCAATGTTTCGTTGATAGAAAAATAAAAATTTGGAAGACTTGGCAGTATGTTCAAGTATACTTTGTTATGCACAAAACGCATGACTTGGAACTTGGCATTATGAAATATATTGTTTTTCCTTAGAGCAGAATGACGATACTAGCTTCAAATAATGAGCATGTGATTTATGCATTATTTCCTGTTAACTGGTTTGTGAGGACGTACATCGTACATTAAACTGTTAAGAATTGTAAAGCAAATTCAGCTTGAAGTTTACCCGGGTTACCTTTGTTCTTGTTTTGCAGAGCTCTTGGACTAAGAGAGCCGTAGAAGTTGACAGCCCTCAGCCACAATCACCATGGGACCAATCGGAACCTCAAGATAGTACTTGTGCTCAGGTTATTCATCCAAGGCCTGAAGCATGCGACAATAACTACATGCCTGTGTCTGTTACAAAGGAATGCAAAGAACAAGATGACAAACTTGGTAGGCATGAATTTATTTTTAATTCTCTCTTACTCACACAAATGCATCTATGTATATATTCTGTCTTTTGTTATATTGTTAAAGTAATTCCCCTTAACATATTTCAGACAAGGTTGTGATGGGGAAGGACCTGGAGATAGGAATCCCAAGCATGCAGCTTGAAAATCCTGGTGAAATATCAGTTATCAATAAAGAAGGCACTGACAAGGGCAAGTTTCATGAAATTAACTCAGAGGAAGGTTACGAACATCTAGCGAAAGGCGAATTAGAGCTCAGCAGTGTGAAACAGACTTGTGAATCGAGGACCCAAGCTGCTACCAATGGTTCAAATCCCCAGACAGGAACTGCAAACTTAAAAAAACAAATTGGCCTTTCCAAGATTTCAAACATAGTCATCCATGCAACCAAGGAAATGCCCTCGCTTGAGCTTACTTTGAAGAGGCAGCGGGATATTGGAGATGCTGGAGCCCCTGATAATGACCGGCACGTTTTGCGACACTCGGACCTCTCAGCCTTCTCAAGGTATTATTATACTCCTAAAAGATATATGGCTATCTTGTGATTCTTAATCAAGATACCCAATTTGATAGCTGATCATTTTTTGTATCCTAGGTACAATTCTGCATCAGCGGCTAACCAGACTCTAACAGGGAATGTAGACAGCTCCACTCCAGTTGATAATAGCTCAGAGACGGCAAAAACCGAATCAATGCAGAACTTTCAATCTAAGTCTAATATTAGTCCTCCCAATCAGCGCTCTGTAGGCAGTAGTAACAATTGTGACATGGGATCCACTACGAATAACATTTTCAGCAAAACAGCAGAAGTTAGTGATAAGCCAGGGACTAAATCTACAGTCAAGAACCCCAATCCATCCTCTGGATTCCTTCCTATTCAAGATATTCATGCAACTGCTCCACAGGCTGTAGTACAAGGGAAGCCTGACACTGCAATAGCTGACATAATTTTGGCACAAACAAGGGGGTCACAGCAGCAATTCCAAGTTCAACACCACCAACACCACCAGCACCAGCACCACCAGCACCACCATCACCACTACCACCCCCCCCCCCCCCCCCCCCTCCCCCCCCTATCCCCCCCATGTTCATAACACAAAGCTGCAGCAGCTAGCCAGCAATGAGGATTTATCTTTGGAAACTATGACAGAAGAAGCCCCGAGATCTGGGTCATCCAACAGGCTGAGTACACCCATTACAGGAGATGCTGGTAACTGTAGCGGGAATGCCAGTGCCACAGGAAGTAATCGTGGAAGCAATGGACAGAATATGTGCAGCACTGAATTGAATGCTGTAGGAACAACCAAGGAATGTGACAATGAAGCTGAAATGAAAGGTGGAATTGATGGTGGCATTGGATTCAGGATCATGACTGATGTTGATCAAAGCCGGTTCACACAAAGGGAAGCTGCCTTACAAAAGTTTCGCCAGAAAAGGAAGGACAGGTGCTTTGAGAAAAAGGTGATACGATTGATTTTTTGTGTTCATTTGCTGATAAACTGGATATCAAAGAAACTCCCCTCTTATATAAAACTATTATTCGCAGGTTCGGTACCACAGCAGGCAAAAACTGGCAGAACAAAGACCACGCATCAGAGGACAATTTGTGCGGCAGGAGATGCTTGACAACAATAAAGACAAGGACACTCTTAGCTAACCCAGCCCTAGCCGGTAAGTGCTTGAGATTATTTTGTACATGAGTTTAGCACTAGGTGTAGGGATGGGATTAACTTAGATCCCTTGGTGTGGGAATAAGGTATTGAATAGACCATATTTATCTGTAATTTCCATTATATCATGTATATGGCTTGATATGCCCTAGAATGGGAAAGAGGCATCCCCTTCCAGGGGAAGCCAGCTTTCTATCTCGGTACTATTTAATATGATAACTATTGCTTATATGAGTTGCTATGCTATCATCTTTCCACTTTCTGCAAGTCTGGCTGTTGTGGATTGTTAGTCTTCCTAGTGTGTGTAGTTTCTGGAATGGTTATGTTAGTCTCACGGGAATCTATTCACCTCTGCAAGAGTGAATGGCCATGATTTTACAGGCCAAGTAGGGTAGGGTGTAGGAGTTGAATCTGAATTATTTGACACGATAAGCATGCAACATGAAAGAAAAAGACCTGCAGTGTATAGAGATACCTATGATTTGATTGTTCACAAGCCTTCAACTTGTTCATGCTCTTTCAATTCTTCTCTATGCTGTATTCTTTGGTTTCTGCGTAGAAGGAACTGTTTCATCTTCCTATACGCGATTCTCATCAATGCCTCCAAGAACTTATAGGTGGATTTCGAGGGTGATTGTGTGAGGTGTCAAGTGATTATTGGATGATGGTTGTGGCAGTCCTGGGATGTGCTGGGAAATGCCAAATCTACCACAGCCATTGTGACAGCAATGCATGTGAAACCAAGTTGCCTTATCCGAACGCACCCAAAATTAGTACCTCAACCCCATTTTCTTTTTATTGAATGCAACATAACACGTACAATAAAATTTCTATGAATTGAGACATTCTGTTAGATGGCATTTTATCCGGTCCGGTTTAAACTGGTTGTAAAATTAATTAATTTTTATAAGACTAGTTCCAGTGGGGTGTGCCCAATCATGACCCCAATCTCGAGTGCTCGCCGGAATTGTGACTTTGACCCTGCAACGTTCCAAGGATTAGTCGTACAACTGCCCAATAGGTCTTATATGGCCAACAACTTCGAATCAATTCACGATGCCATGGATGAGGACAAGCTCTACTCTCAAATCCGATCCATAGGCTCGCTCGTTTAACCCACTCAACCGTCACAATTTTTCTCCGTCGTTGCAACCTTCACAATCAGTGTTGTCCAAGTTCTCGAGGAGCTGCGCGAAGAAATCAAGCAAACCCACAATTCTGAGAATTAAATGGAGCATTCTCGAGGAGAAACGCTTAACATGGGAATTGGCTAACCATTCTGTGAATAAGGGCGAAAGACAGATATGCCTTGCTGTTTAGTTCAAACAAGACAACATGTGTACAACGATACCAAAGTTGAAGACACCTCGGTCCTGACCCTTGCAGAATTGGATGCTCATAACATACTCTTGGCGAGCATCGTTAGACAAATTGGATAATTTTAAATGTGTGTTTGCATTTCGTTTGTGACTACCTTGCCATTATTTCACTGTTTATCCTCCATATATGAATTTTCCATCGTTTTTACATAAATGAAAGACTGGTTTTTCGGTTTTCATGTATTTTTTCTGTTTTTTGAGAAAATAATGGTGGTGAGTCCCATAACCGCCCATACCATGGTGCCAACTCAACGCAACCGACCTCCTCCTTTCTTATAAAAAGACCCACCTATCCACCACTTTCTCGACAACTCTTCTCAATCTTCTCCTTCTTCATACATTTTTTCTTCTCCTATTAAGTAATGAATGGTTTCTCCAGCATCATGTGGTCTCGTGAGGAAGAAATGAATCTCATGGTCATGTGGCTTGAACATGTGAAGAATATGGGCCAATATTTGGAGAAAGTTTTCTAACATTTCATTGCCGGTGCAAGGGACTTTCTTTCATGGACACAAAACAAGTGAAGGATTATTGGGGTAAGAACTATCAAAAGTTTCAAAAATATGACGAAATCTACCACGAACATTTCCAATATTGACGACCCTATAGAACCGACGAGTTTATCTTACATGCGGCCGATGATGATTACGAACATAAATATGATAAGAATTTCAATAAGCATGCATGTTGGGACATGCTCAAAGACGAGTCGAAGTGGAAGCTCTACATCGGGGCAGTTTAAGTTTATTAATTACACCGTCGTATGTAATGTCAACTTAATTTGAAATAAAAACCACATTTTCTTTTTAATCAGGTAGGCATATGAAAAATTAAGTTGATTTTAAAAATTAATTACAACTTAAGCCTAGATGTTTAGTCTAGCAGGTGGTTTACCATTGTAGGGCTAGATTTATGCGGATGAAAGAAAACGAAAAATACAACTTAAACCTGATTGTTTAGCTAGTTTAATTGTTTACCACAAGAGATGCTCTCAGATGATAAAATAATATGTATTTTGGAAAATCTCTAATGTAAATATAGGAACCTCTAATATAAATACGTAAAAGGTATTGTCTTCAACTTTATCATCAACATTATTTTTAAATAATATAATATGAACGATTTCTTCTATCCTTTGAATCCTTGAACATTTCATATTCACCTGGGTAATGCAATAAACAATTGAAACCCATTCCACTGTGATAGTAGAGATCAATAATCAAGACCTCAAGTTTATGAATATGTTATTACAAGTGAATACATTCGAATTTCCTGAACAATTTTTCGGTGTTGGAAATGATGTCTCTCTTGTTAAACATCAATTGTCCACACCAAAACTACAATATTGATAACATCCAAAGTCTTAATTTTACATGAAGCAGATAGTTCCAACGTGGATCCTTCTAAAACTCAACCATAGTGCACCTTGAAAGCATTCATTGTTCCAACATCACAACATTGAGATAGGACATATATTTTAACTTTTCAACTCTATTTCTCAAACTCTTAAAGAAGATAAGAATTATTCCAATTTTTTTGAACAAAACAGAAAGCCCCAAAGAATGTTAATAAAGTAAGTTTTTTTTTTGTATAAAAAAGTCTATAATTACATAATCTCTTTAAATTGATAAATACCGAGTCAATAGTATCCATGTGAAATAACACTGTTAATTTATCTTAATCTATGTCATTATGTATTATGATAAGAAGGGGTGGGTATTGGGTGGTTAACCACCCAATGAACCCCTTCACGAATCCAATTCGATATTATCGGTTTGATATATCTTGGAATCAGCCCCAATTTAAAAACCAATTTTTCACAATAAAACTAATTAGTTCACTGGTCGGTTGGTTAGTGATTTTAACCAACCAACCACTTTACTATATGTAAGTACAAATTTGGATACCAATAACCGCTCACAGATTTCTATTTCAAGTCAAAACATATTACTACATTCTCCGAAACAAAAGAAAAAGTACGTATAAATCATCGTGTTCTATGTTGACAATCTGTGTGACACGGAAGAATGTTCATGGGCCATTCATCTACATCATATCAGTGGCTATTATGAAGCCACATGTATATGATGAACAATACCGGTTTGGTTGGTTAACCGATGGTTTGACGTTTCAAGGACCCGTAACCAACCGTTAACCTTCCGCTTCGGATGC
>JAYMSV010002054.1:0-11659 GCA_036897745.1 Erodium moschatum
AGACCTGGTTCGCTTGATGTGGAACTGCTTTAAAATTCTGGTTCGCACTGCAAACAATCACCAATTCTGGTTCCCGGTTTGACCCAATGTACATGCTCTTAGTAAGTTTACAAACTAACATTTTCCGTTAGAGGTGACAGAAAACGTTAGTAAAAACTCAAAGAGCTAACTGCAATATGACTATTGAATTCAAAAAGTAATTGTAGACTTGTTAGTTTTTGGAATTTTTCCTAACGTTTTTTGTCATCTCTAGCGTAAAATGTTAGTTTTCTGTCATCTCTAACGGAAAATATTAGTTTGTGTAATTACCTTAAGTCTACCGGCCTGATCTGATCGACTAACAAGTCAATAGTCAGTTTCTGAACGGTACAAATTAATGATAGTTAGTTCCTAGTTTTATTCCTATTTTGTATGATTTAGAGATTTTGGGGGCTGAATAAAGTAGACAAATTATGAAAATATTGGTTTTTGTCAGTTTCGGGTGATTCTCTTCTCTCAGAGACGAAAGATTGTTGTCACGCGCTTTTTTCGAGAAACTTAATTCATTCATATATAGATTACTTGTCATGCGACACGTGTCTACTTATCCGGATTCGTTAATATTGTAAGAGGTGAAAGGATTGAAGACGAATCGCCCGACTTGCGCCTAACGTTTTTTATAACCTTGCTCATAAGTAAATTGTCAAACTGAATTTGGTTTGACTCGAGTTAACTTTTCATTATGAATATTAATAAAATTAATAAGCATGTTCTGATATATTAAATAAATAAAAAAACGATTATGTAAGCCTATAGAGCCTTAGAAG
This sequence comes from Erodium moschatum, assembly GCA_036897745.1. Lineage (NCBI taxonomy): Eukaryota > Viridiplantae > Streptophyta > Magnoliopsida > Geraniales > Geraniaceae > Erodium > Erodium moschatum. The sequence continues at coordinate 807 of JAYMSV010002054.1, forward strand.
TTTGGGGTTGGACTCAACTCGTTTATTAAACAAACTCAATTTTAAACTCGATTATAACGAATTCAAATGTAACAATATTTCACAAATCAAACAAGGGATTTTCATTAAAGACCCGAGTCGTTTTCAACTTATATAGGAGTGTTTCTTCTTAATCAAACAAAAGTCATAAGTTCCAGAAAATTTTACTTGCAAGTATTACAGCATCAACAGACATTGTCAGTTCCCATCATAAACATAACACCCAGCTGAGAACTTGAATCAACATGGTACATCCCAGATTGCAATGAGATCGTTCTAAAGTATATAGAAGATGTTAGGGATTTCATAGCTTCCTTATGAGGAGAAATAGCCTTTGATCGAGCTCAAACTGGGCGAAATGAGAGGGATCCCCCTTCAGAAGCATCAGAAGCCCACCATATGAAACATATATCTCCCTGAAGACAACACAAGCAGTTAGTACCATACAATAAACTTAAGGGGGGACCGTTACTAACACCCCCTCAACGATCTTTGATTTGCAAAAACACACTATATTATATAGGTGTTGACTTATCAGAAACACAGCGTAAAAAACGACGGATTCCGTTAATTTTGGCTAACGACATCAAACCCCCGTGAAAAAATGTGAAGTCACATGCAAAAATGTGACCTAAACTAACAAAACCGTTAGAAAATGAACAAAATCCGTGGTTTTCTGTATTTATGAGAAAGGCGACAGTGTGTTCCTGATAAGAGGGCGTGTTACTGACGTTACCTCTAAACTTTAAAGCCTCTGTAGCTACACAACAAATACACAGACATAAGGTTTAAGTACGAGCACATACGCTTTCACCGCTTTTCCAGAATTTTCCTCTGATATCTTATACAGCTTCCCGTGCATAATATATTCAAACTTGTCAGCAAGAGTCTTCCTTTGACCCTGTATCAGAGGTAAAAATTCATCAAGTAAGAACCATCTGTGACCAAACAAGCAACTCAAGGTGAAGAACATTGTCAAGAAAATATTATTGATATTAATTAAAAATAGTCTGCCTTGTAGTATCACTGTTTCGATCATCACATGGACACAAGTAACTGACCAAAACCTTCATCAAAAAACGCAAGGAGTGACACAAAATGTTTTTTTTTCTTCTTCAGAAAGCTATTGCAATAGCAGACACATCACTTGAACTACATTTTAATGTACAGTCCACTTTCCACAGTACTTCATGAATCTTCTAACGTTAACAACCAGTTTGAAGGATTTTTTTAAACCGTGTTCTTTAGGATGAAGATTAGTTTAATAAACAGTTGGTGTCAAATAACAAAATCAGGGCTACTATTCTAAAGCTATATATATAAAATAGGATGCACTAAAAGAGTGTTGTGTTGATATAGAGAAGCAAGGACTACGATATTAATTTCAAAGAAAATACACCTATGAGCAAAGAGTGTGCCAAACTTTTTAACTATAAGAGTAACATGACTACCGGAGTGAAATAACCGGTGTCTGGAGTACCATCCAGATTCAGCGTGCGAGCAAGGGCCATGGCGAACTTATCACCTTCGTGGAGAGGATAGATCTCAGAATTCACATCTAACTGCATGACCATATCAAGGTTCTGGCTACGTGCTTCAATGCGTGAAACTGCATAGACACATACAGGACAGTATAAGAGTGGGACACTATAGAAAAGAAGGATGAAAAAGGTTTGCTATGTTCAAATTAAGGAAATTTGCGAAAAACGACACTCGAGTATGTGTTTTTGGCAACTTGTGACCCTGAAGAAAAAACTCGTGTAACTTGCACCCCTGAAATTTCGTGTTTTTGCACTGTTTATCAGAGTTAAAACGACAAAAAGAATTATTTACCCCTCATTCCTTTGATAAGTTCAAGGTCACAAATTGCCAAAATGTCATACATTAGGGACATTTTTCTGCAAACATTCCTTTTTAATGTAAGGGTATAAATGGTGTTTAAAAAAAGTTTGGAGGTCCCATGCATGGCGCATGACCCATTTTGGATGAAATCCGTTACTTTTCACTAACGGTGCAAAAAAATGAAATTTCATAGCTACAAGTTGCACGAGTTGTTTCTTCAGGGACACAAGTTGCCAGAACCTCAAACATGAGGGACATTTTTCAGCAAATTCCTCTTCAAATTATTCAGATCTTAATATGTAAAGCCTAGAAAAAGCACTACTATGCAGAATTATGATATAACGCCAAGGCAAACCACAATTAACTATTTTGCAAAATGATAAACAAAACTTAACACCTCACTATAAAAAAGACCAAATAATTAGAAAGTGCAAATCCTAGATCAACTACTCCTACCCCCAACACGATAATCACAGTCCAAAACTCAAATTTGACACAACTAATCACATCAAACAGAGTATATCAGCAACTAAAGCAGCAATGAAATCCAAAATAGAATACAGAAGCAACCAACAAAGCACGATGATGCTGAGAACACATAAGCAGACAGATTAAAACAATTTCAATACACACTAACTAGTAGATATTCAAAGGAAGCCATTGCTTGATGACCAAATTATCATACCTTTGTCGAACTTCTTCCCATCTGGGTCCAATCTATCAACCACAAACATATCCTCAAGCATCACTATGTCCTGCATCCTTACGAATTCAAGCTCTTTCTACTCCGCAAATCAAAACCTACAAAAACAGCGATTCCGAACAACGAACACCAGAAAAAAATGGAACGGATTAAACTCAAATTCAATCAATTTCTTAACGATTCTGGGAGAAAATGAGAAAGGAGAGCGAAATAGAGCTTACCAGTTCTGAGAATCGGAGCTGAAGTTCGGGAAAAAGAAGAGACACTGCCGAGAAAATTGTGCCTAGGGCTTAAGCGGACGCATAAATTCGTTAAACCCCTGGGCCGGATGTGATTATATTAAAAGTATAAGGGCAATATTGTCCTATACAAAAAGGAAGTAGCCAACCAGAAATGGCTGACGGGACCCACCGCTTTCAATCTATCTGTCGCGTTTCCACGTCAGCATCCGTGTTTAAGATTACGTTCACGGGTTACGAAAGATCAAGAAATCATATTATTTTATTTTTTTTTTTTTTGAAAAAACAACGGCACTTTGTTAAATATCAGAAATCAAAATACATCGAAGTGTACAAAACAAAGCACTAATCGATCGCTGACGAATATAATAGGAACGTCCTATTCCACCAATAGGAGTCTCGAATCAGTGTGTAGTAGTGGTGGCGTCAACTTTTCCAGTGAAAGAACGCCAATTTCTTCAATGAAGATATATAACGTTATTAAAGACTTAAAGTCTTAGTGACTTCGTCATTGATTGTACGTATAACAAACTAGAGTTAAACGTTCTCGAGATAAAATAATAAAATGACATTCTCAAACAATCAATCTTACAGAGAAAGAAAATAAACCGCTCGATTTCATAAGATTAACCATAACTAACAATTACTTTGAACTACAACGTTTCTCCAAACAGGTTTCTCTACGAGCAATCAAAAAGTGTACTCCCGCTTCCCGCTCCAGACCCCAAATCGAAAACTGACTAGGCACTTCAACAAATCTAGCTCGTGGTCTGTTAGCGACCGAAAGACATCCAGAGGATGCTTGCCACAATAAAAAAAAAACCCAGAATTTTCGACATCATTCTGATTGACCATTTTGCTTGTGCCAGAATTCCGATTGTGAATGGCCCGGCCAAGCTTTGATTTTGCAAACATATGAAACGATATACAACGATATATTTTTAAATTTTGATGGTTAGTAAAGACTATTACAGACGATACATCGTTATATTCAAAAACTCAAAAAAATTATATACAAAATATGATTAAGGAAAAAAAAGTGTAACATAAGACCAACCACAGTGAGGTTTTCTGTGCATCGCAAAGACTCTTTTTTGGAAGAAAAGAAAAACCTAAAATCCGTAAATTCGTGGGATCAGATCGAAAATCCCGTCGATAGATTCGTCGATCGTCTACTCGGATAATTTAAAATAGTTTCGACATATCTTTCTCCACGGAACGGACCCACGTTCTTCCTACTTTTCGTCTGAGTAAACCGCGATAGCCAAACATGTGATAGATCATATGACATAGTGAGGTGATAGCAGTGACTCAGCATATCCGATCACACTAATCCTTTTGTCAATTAACATAACAACACGCGCCTCTCATTTTGTCTCCTTCCTCTCCCACTATCCCAAGCCGTGCCTCACTATCTTTCTTCTCCAATCTCCATTATCGCATTTCTCAATCTCTACTGCGATTCAATCCATATCATCATCGTCTCCATGGCTCTCTGCCTCAGAAAATCTAGGGGCATTCTCGACCGGATCAATCCCAGAGTGGCTCTTCTGGGCTTGTTCCGAAATCTCCGTACGTCTTCATCCATTGATCGCAGAGACCCATTTACGGCTCCTCAGCTCTCGCGCTTGACGAACCCAGATCTGGTTTTGAGCAATAGAGCTTCCCTTTTCAGCTTTCGCCGTTTCGAATCGATCATAGCTCAACAGCAATTGGATCCTCCCAATGTTTATGCCGATGATCAGGTATTTTTTTTTAATGTGGGTATTTTCAGTTTTGTTCCTTAATTAATTGCAAGTTTACAAATGCGTAGATGATGTTGAAGTATAATCCCATGTCTAAGAGGTTGATCTGATATAAATGACATGTTTTAAAATAAAATTTATATGATATCAGAGCTGGTTCTATCCATATGCAATTGAACCTAACTCACACCTGGAAAATATAAAAGAAAGAACGTCATATTCCCGCACTATACTAAGGTCAATTACCAAATCATAACCTAGACTTTTGAAAAATATTAGAGGGTAGCGTTTCATCAATTAATTGTCAAAATATATCAAAATCTGTTAAGTGTGGCTGACGCCGTGAACCCTGAAATACCAGTCACATGCTCTAAAACTTTCCTAAAATGGAAAGTTGAACTTTTCGTTTATTCTCAAATCATAACGTAGATTTTTCGTTTATTCTTAAATTTTAACTCTGAACGATCAACTTTTTCTGTTATTCACTAAATGGACGTTAAATTTTTGGACGGAAAATGTCAAAGTTGCAATCAACGTTACTACATGACAAGTTACGTTTGCTTGGGTTATGATTTAGTAATAAACGAAAGGTGGAGATTAGGACATGGAATAACCCCAATATAAAATAAAGAGTTACGAGACATCACCCAACTAATAAGGTTTACATTTTAGTTGTGTAAGCCCGACCCGACATAAGTGACCCGTTTTTTAAAACAAAAATATACAGATGCTGCACATAACTACTCATCAAAGTTTCCTTTTTTATGCAGATCTTGGATTTCCCTGGAGGAAAGGTCAAGTTGGTCTCTGAACTGGAGTTCATACCTGAATCCGCTGAGGAGCGGGTTCAATGCTATCAAGTTCTTGACGAAAATGGCTATCAGAAAGACTACACAAGCTTAGTAGAGGTACTCCTCCTGCCCATCTCTTGTCTTTCTTAACAAAACAAGTTGTGCTCTTAGTCTTATTAATTGCAAGCATTGTAAGAGAAAAATGGAGTGTTATGACTAACTGATTTGATTAGGTTAGTAAGGAAGTTGCTGTGAAAATGTACCAATACATGTTGAAGCTCCAAATCATGGACACGACCTTCTATGAAGCACAAAGGCAAGGTAGAATTGCATTTTATGTGACAACAAATGGAGAGGAGGCCATCAACATTGCATCAGCAGCAGCACTCTCCAGCGATGACATCATCTTCCCACAGGTTGCGATTTGCATTAAGCTCAGGGGTAACTCCAATACGCACCCTTGAACAAACGCACTTACACTATCACCTTTTCAGCTGAAAAGAACGACTTCCGTTAATTTAGTATCGTCGCCTTCATTTTTTAGCCAAAACTACCTGTCACCTTTACTTTCAGGGGTGTTTTTGGGAAATTTGTTGACATTAAATGAAAGGTGCCGGTTAGTTTTTGCTAAAAACTGATGACGCCAGTACTATTTAACGAAAGTCGTTTTCTGCTAAAAATGTGACAGTTAGGTGCGTTTGGAAACGTTTCTACTAAAAAAGGTCGAAATATGGTGTGTACTTGGGGTTTTCCCATTTCTAGATATTTAGCTTACATTCTCGGTACACATACGAGTTCCATAACTTGAACTAAAATGGACATGCACAAAGTAGAATGTGATGCGAGAATTAAGCTCCTTTGATGTGCAAATGCAGTATAGGGAGCCAGGAGTTCTATTATGGCGTGGTTTCACTATAGAACAATTTACAAACCAGTTATTTGGAAACAAAGCTGATTATGGGAAGGGAAGGCAGATGCCTATTCATTATGGATCTAACCAGCTCAATTATTTCACTGTATCATCTACAATTGCGTAAGATATGTTCCATGTGTATGGATAAGTTTTTCATGTAGAATTTCTACAGTTTATTTACCATAAAAATCAAGGCATAAGTTTTTCTACTGTTCTGCAGGACTCAAATTATTCACGCTGTTGGTGCTGCATATTCTTTGAAGATGGATAAGAAAGAGGCTGGCGCTGTTACTTATTTTGGCGATGGTGGCACAAGTGAGGTACACATTTAATAGGCCTAAAAAGTTCTGTTCTTTTTGAACTTTAGAAGCAGGAAACATGGGGATGGAAGTATATTGGAATAATTACAAAAAAGTACCCTGAGGTATTCACTTTTTGCGATTTGTATGAAGTGAGTTCTTATTTAGGCTAATGACTTCACTGTGGGATGAAGAACGGAATGGTTTGGTCATGATTATTTTTCTGGATAAACCTTTTTAATGTCGATAGTCGTCCCTTTTGATTGATTGTTTATAATAATTCACGTGATGGTAGGGAGATTTCCACGCTGCTCTAAATTTTGCTGCTGTCATGGAGGCCCCAGTTATCTTTATCTGTAGGAACAATGGATGGGCTATAAGTACCCCAACTTCGGATCAGTTTCGAAGTATTTTCCCCTCTCTTGTATATTTTAGGGATAATTGCAAAGAAGTACCATGAGGTATTCGCTTTTTGCAAGTCGTAGCCATCTTCTTTGATAATTACAAATATGTGCATCGAACTTGCCTTTTGTTGCACTTTGTATAAATTTGTTTCAAAATGATGATTTTACCCTTAAAATTTTAGGTTTAAAATACACACAAAAAAACATAATTTTCACCTCCCTTAATTTTCTTCCTCTTCTTACGGAAAAGAAAATTAAGGGAGATGTAAATTCTGGTTTTTGTGGTTCTTACTTATTATTTTAAAATTTTAAAATTTGAAGGGTAAAATCGTCATATTGAAACAAGCTTACACAAACCGCAACAAAAGGGTAAGTTCATGGCACATTTTTACCATTATCAAAGAAAATGGCTATGACTTGCAAAAAGGGATTACCTCAGGGTACTGTATTGCATTATCCCAGTATTATATTTTCCATCTGGGGATATCCCACACCTACTGTTTCCTTATATCCTACTCATTCCATTTCCAGGTGATGGTGCTGTTGTTAAAGGCCGAGCCTATGGAGTTCGAAGCATTCGTGTAGATGGTAATGACGCCCTGGCCATGTATAATGCTGTTCATGCTGCACGTAATATGGCAATCAAAGAGCAGAGACCCATCTTAATCGAGGTGAAACAACATTAAATAGGGTATTTTAAGCAAATTAATATTTGATAATTCACATGTTTGACTTTGATGTTATGTTTAATCTTTTTTTCTTTTCTTTTTAAGGCCTTGACATATCGAGTAGGACACCATTCTACATCAGATGATTCAACCAAGTACAGACCGGCAGATGAGATCGAGCATTGGAGGATGGCACGCGATCCGGTGAGTAGATTTAGAAAATGGATAGAAAGCAATGGTTGGTGGAGTGCTGATGCTGAATCAGAGATTAGAAGCAATGTGAGGAAGCAAGTAAGAACCTCTGTGCCTATTTGGTTTTAGATTATTCCAAGTTGGCTTTTATTGTGCACTTTAATCAACAAGCATAGCACATGTAACAAGCTCAAGGGATAATTGCAAAAAAGTACCCCAAGGTATTCACTTTTTGCAAGTTGTAGCCCTATCCTTTGATAATTACAAAACTACCCAGAACTTGTCTTTTTGTTGCACTTCGTGTAAATTTGCTTAAAATGACAATTTTACCCTTTCAAAAATAATAGGTAAAAAACAAAAAAAAATCCAAAATTTTCAGTTCTCTAAATTTTCTTCCTCTAAGTCCGTCCAAAGAGGAAGAAAAGCAAGAGAGGTGAATTTTTTGGATTTTTTTTTGTTTTCCCTTATTATTTAAACTTAAAAGGGTAAAATCGTCATTTTAAAACAAATTTACACAAACTGTAACGAAAAAGCAAGTTCAGGGATTTTGATTTGCAATTATCAACAAAAAAGGGCTACTACTTTGCAAAAAGTGAATACCTCAGGGTACATTTTTGCAATTATCCCTAAGCTCAACGTGACTCAATTGCAGATCACAATCGACAATTGAAATATTATTACTGATGCACTTTTGTTGCAGATATTACAAGCAATTCAGGTGGCAGAGAAAGTTGAGAAACCTCCTGTTGCAGATCTTTTCACAGATGTATACGATGTTCCTCCATCCAACCTTCAAGAGCAGGAGAGACTTCTCAGAGAGACCATAGGGAGGTACCCGTCGGAGTACCCTCCAGATGTTCCCGTTTAGATTGTTGTGCTGTGTATATACGACATTAATCCGATCTTAAAACCTCTTTATTCCTGTAACTCATCACTAGCAGCACAACAACTGAAAGTAGATTTGTGAAGATGCTTCCACTCTCTGAAGTGTAGTTTAGTAGTGCATATCAATAGAATAAGCTAACATCTTCATGGAAGATAATTGCAATAAAAGTACTGTGAGGTATTTGTTTACAAATCCTAGTTCTCTTATTTGATAACTGCCAAAAAAAAATTCAGAGCTTGCTTTTTGTTATACTTTTCTACCTTTGTTCCAAAATGACAATTTTACCCTTTAAATAACAAATAAAAAATAAAAACAAAATATAATATTTTCATCTCCTCTTACATTTTTTTATAAATATCTTCGAAAATTAATGGGGTGAGAATTATGGATTTTTTGTTTATATTTATTTTTTTAAAAGGGTAAAATCGTCATTTTTTAAACAAATTTGCACAAATTAAATGCAACAAAGATACAAGTTCATGACATTTTTCTACAGCTGTAAAAAAGGGTTAATCGCTAAAAATTATATTAGATATTGTCCACTTGCGAAAAACTACATTATGTATTGTCCATGTGCGAAAAACTATATTATATATTGTCCGCGTCCCTAACTTCAACGGAATATTCCAAAATTTTAACGAGATATTCCAAATTTTATAAGTAAACAACCGTGGTCAAAAGATACATAATGTAGTTTTTAGCAATCAACCAAAAAAAAAGTGAATACTTCAGGTACTTTTTTGCAATTATCCATATCAACCATATGGTGTTGGATCTCTCTATCCTACTGTGACAACAATTCTGCAACAACAAGTAACCATTATATAAAAGGAAAGTGTCTACCATGTTTTCCTCTCCAAAAATAGAAACTCCTCCAACTATTTCAGACCACAAGACGACAAAGAGCTCCCAAACGGGACGGACAGCCATCAACACTAATTACCTCCGAATCCCACCAGACCAACAACACAAAGAAACGACCCTTTACCATGTTTATGTCCCAAACCAATTCTCCGTCTCCAATAATCGCTGGGCCGTCATGTCCTGCGTCGGAAGAGCAATTCAAGTCGAAGCTTCTCGGAGTTGAAATCTTGAGGATAATAAAATGGAGAGCCTCGATAAGGCCAGCGCGTCGCTCGGGGATCCGAACAACACGAAAGAGCTAATAGTATGCTATTCTCCGGTCATGATCACGACCAATGGGGTGTGGCAGGGCGATAACCCTTTGGATTTCTCCCTCCCTCTCTTTATCTTGCAATTGACGCTTGTCGTCGTCATGACTCGCCTCTTCGTTTTCCTCCTCAAACCCTTTCGCCAGCCTCGCGTCATCTCCGAGATCTTGGTAAATTCTCTTTGCAAATTCAGTGACGGGTTTTTTTCCTGCAAAAAGTCGAAAGTAATCATACAAAAATACATACACGAAGGTTTCAAATTACAACACACACGTATACACGGGGTTAAAAATTGAAAAACACGTATGATGCAGGGAAAACCCTTTATTTTAGAAAACAATGGAGTCGCGTGATTGTCACATAACAAATGTATGTTAAAAATGACGATTTTACAGACGTGAAGTAGCTAGGGGATTTTATGCAAGAAAAATACGTCACATGTAGTATATACAAAGTAGACATAGTTCACCGTAAATTTGTACGGTTATCCCTTAACGCTATGCTGTGGCGGAGCCACATGGGCCCCGGGGGGCACGGGCCCCCCTCAAATTTTTTTATTTGAGAATTTGTTACTTGTTTTATTTATTTATTCCAGAAAGCCCTTAATTTCTTCTAATTTCGTAGTTGTACTCCCTATAATTTTTTAAACATCACGTACGATCACTGAAAAATTCGGTGCCCCCACTCACTGAAAAAGTTGATTCCGCCACTGACATTATGGACTCTTGTGCTTATTTCAGGGAGGAGTGGTGTTAGGCCCTTCGGTATTAGGAAGGAGCCAATTATTCGTGGACGCATTGTTCCCGCTAAGAAGCGTCATGGTATTGGAAACAATGGCGAACATAGGCCTACTCTACTTCTTATTCTTAGTCGGAGTAGAGATGGATCTTTCGGTCATCAAGCAAACCGGACGAAGAGGCGTCGCCACCGCGGACGCGGCCATGATCCTGCCCTTCGCGGACGGGACGGGCTTCTCGTTTC
>JAYMSV010002055.1:0-11658 GCA_036897745.1 Erodium moschatum
ATTTTTAACAGAAAACGGAAGAAAGTAGTAACTTTCGAAAGTCTTCTGGTAGTTTATAAAGAAGTGATAGTCAGATGTACTAACATCGAAAACAAAGTCAAATGATCGGTATTTTATGGAGTTTTCCCTTTATACAACATACTCACAAAATACAACCCAAAGCTAATTGTGTTTTTTTTGTTACAGAAAAGCATTCCGAGCTCCATATCATAATCATTCAACATTATCACCTAACCATATTCATTGTTTTCTTGGACTAAATAATCGGTAGTGTACATAAACTTAAAAACCATAATGGAGTCCAAGGATCTGCTCCTATTCTTTTGCCAGATGAACTTGAACTAGTATTTCCTAGTCTGAAATACAAAATCTTTAGCACAATCCAGAACTGACCCGGGTTTCAGTTATTTCATCTCCTTCATACAGTCGAAGAACATGGGATTTATTTGCTCCTTGCGCGTATCCACTTTAGCTGCCAGTATAGACGGAAAGCATTGTGGATTTGGAACCAAAGAACCATGTGGGACTACATGTTATATGATCGACCTGCAACCAAAAGAAGAATTAATTGACAATAGTTTCATAATATTATTCACAAATTCAAACACTCAAAAGAATTACTTCTAAATCTCCATGATTCCGGTTATCTTTTACACATATAGAAAGTGGCAATTATCAACACATTACTATTGATTCATAGAGAAATGCACTATTGTAATGTTGTTTTTGCAGCTACTAAGGATTTTGAATGGAAGAGATAATTACAAAAAAGTACATTGAGGTATTCATCTTTTGCACCTTGTAACCCTCTTCTTTGCCAATTGCAAAGAAGTACTCAGGACTTGTCTTTTGTTGCAATTTGTATAAAATGACAATTTCACCCTTACAATTTAGATTTTAAAAATAATAATATGTAAAAACAAAAAACATCCAAATTTTCATATCCTTAATTTTCCTCCTCTTTGTACCGTACAAAGAGTACAGAAATTTAAGGGATATGAATTTTTTATTATTTTTTGTTCTTTAATAATTATTATAATTTTCAAGGGTAAAATCGCCATTTTGAAACAAATGTATACAAAGTGGCAAAGTGCAACAAAAAGACAGGTTCAAGACAATTATCAAAGAAGAGGGCTACAAGTTGCAAAAAGTGAATACCTCAAGAGACTTTTTTGCAATTATTCCTAATAATAATCTATGATGAACAGCTAAACCTGTATATGTGGGATGTGATTGAGTTTGCTTTCATTTCCGAGCTGCATGGTAAAGCTCCATATAGTCGAGAGCAGGTCGATTCCAAGACCAGTCTTGCTCCATCACCGTCTTGCATAATGAATTGAACCAATCACGGTTCTCGTACCAAGCTGTAATTGCTCTGAAAGTTCAATTCAGAAGAAATAATCATAACCATATATCTGAAAACATTAACAAGGGAGGGACAGAGCATAGTGAAGAACATTTCCAAATGGCATAAAATCAAAGGAAAAAGGTACACTAAATCTTGTTCACCATAGTCTTTGTCATGGTGTGCCTGTAATGGAGTTATCATACCAACAATTATTATTTATTAATGAATAGGTACACATACTCACCTATTTAGAGCATAATCAACACCGGCAACATCAGCTCCATCAAAGCTGAACCCGTTTCGTTCAGAGCCGTGTGCTTGGGCTCTCTCTTTATCGTGATCAACATCAAATACAGTATCATATAATCCTATGGGGGAGAATCGCATAAAATCAAACAATTAGTTTTTTTATATCAGTGTTGCTTCTCACACAAGCCAACAGAAGTAAGTGAACACTCTATTCATGAAGTCTATTTCCAATAACGAATCAGCCAAAAGACGGCTGTTTTTGTGAATTATATAGCAGACTGAAGGTAAGTATTTACCTCCAGTTTTACGAACAACAGGTATTGAACCATATCTCATCGCTGTGAGTTGAGTTAGTCCACATGGCTCAAAAATTGAAGGGACGAGGATGAAATCAGCACCAGCATATATCTAGAACAGAATCCAAATCAGTAACTACAACTCATGTAAAATATGAAGATTCATAAAAAGGAGTCCAACTTTTCAAGTATAAAGGGAGCATACCAAGTGAGAAAGTGGTTCATCGTATGTCAAACACAGGCGAGCACGGTCATTGTGACAAGAATCCAACTGATTTGCCAAATTAACAAAATCATTTTGAATACGAGGATCCGGTGCTGAACCCAACAATACAACCTGCCATTTTATTTTCATTAGTGTTAATATATATCCTGTGCATGCTCAAATATAAATGAATAGTCATTTTGATGCTAAGAGGTTTCATAAAAAGGACGACCTGGGGCTGATTTGCCTAATACACATAAGGCACTTATGTAGTTTGATGAGAATAAGGAAAGTCCAGATAATCAAACTAACCTGTCCACCGCGATCCAGTGTATGCCAAATGGCATGCTTGATAAGATGGATTCCCTTTTGATGAGTTAAGCGAGTAATAATTCCAAGTAGAGGACGGTCAGAAACTTTTAAACCAAGCTTTCGTTGCAAAGCTTCTTTCGAAGCTCTTTTGCCTTCAATAACATTCTCAGACGTGTAAGATATCTGCCATATCATGCACGAGATACATTACTCACAATTACATTATCAAAATGATTGAAGGATTTACAAACTATGGGTGAGACTAAGTACAGATCAAAGACAGAACAAGCCTTTTGAAATAAATCCAAAGCAGTGGCAAAACAATATTACAAGGTTGCACCAGTTTCCAACTTAATGTAATTGTATGTTTGCATATGCATTTAAGGTTACTAATTATACCCCTCAACATTGATTTCCTTTGTATTCATTGTATTGCACTCTCACCTCTACAGTCTATTTTATTATCCAACCCAAAAGCTCAAGCTAGTGGGTGTAGGCCTTAATCAAGTGGTCACTAAATCCACATTTTTCAACATTCCCCTAATGTGTGGGCCTCTGACCGAGGACAAGGAATGTATGATCGGGAAGGAAATACAAACGGATCACAGGCCCAAACCAAATGTTAAAGGTCGGTCCAACCCAAAAGCGCACACTCATGGGTGAAGGTCTCAAGGTACTTACTGTAATGAATAGAGTAGGTGTAGTAAATAAAGCAGATGGTATTTGGGAAAAATTCCTCACTGATGAGGTAGTTGACTCCCTTCTAGTTTTGTATAAATAGTGTAGATTATATATCAAGCAATGAAGCCTAATTCCACATGGTATCAGAGCATGAAATGGGATTGAGCTTCATTATAGCTTGTTAAAATTCTGCCCTGGAGTGCAGAAACTTGGTGGCCAGGTGTGCACATTAATATTATTCTTTTCTTTGTTGGTAACAGAGAATACATCAATATGAAGACATAATGAAGGGTAATATACTTACAGGAATGAACATGTCGTTATATGGGTCCCACATATCGGGATCAACTCCATTCAGTATACCGTGGAACTTGTAAAGATGAGGAGCAATTGCTGGATTTCCAGAAACCTCCTTTGCATAATTGTAGGATACCTGAACATGCAAAGATGGAGTTTAATGATACGCAACCAGTCAAAATAAAGCATCATGAGGATAACAAAGCATAGCTTGTTGCACTGCTTCCTATTGGCTAATCTTTAGATATATAATATTCATATAATAGAGCATGACAATCTAATTGGTATTAATAGGGAAAGAGACGGCATTCCAGTTTCACTGATATGTTTGCAGGTTGTTGAGCTGTAGCCAATGAAATCTAGCTAAACTATCCAGTTTCATTCACAAAGTGCAACAAAGTATTTACAGCTAAATCCTAGTCAAATTATAGAACTCACTTTCTGGATCATACAACAGGTCACTCTACCTATTGCAAATTACGCTTACCTTTTAGCAGATGGAATGTGATCTACTTACATTTGCAGGAATCTTACTTAACATACAAAATAAAGTGCAGAAATATAGATACTTACAGTTGTAGCTTTGTCTGTGTATGTCATGGCTTTTGCAATTAAAGGTGCCCCAAATTCAAGGTTATGAATTGTGAAAACAACTCTAGCTTTGCTAAGACCATAATGCCTATAATGGTCCTTGTACAACCACGCAACTGGAGCACTAGACCAATCGTGGCAATGAAGAATATCCTGAAAATTAAAGAAAAATTATTACGGTTGTATAGCCCAATGGCCAATGGGAATACACAGATTTCATTGAGTTTTTTTGTTTATATACATGTATACTACCATCCTGAAACACTAATATAAGTCACATACTCTCAATAATTATTAAAGTTACAATTTTGTAGAGAGACAACATATGGAACAATCTAATAAGAGGAACTGGAATAATATTGCATGTATAATCGTAACTGGCATGCAATGGGACAAGTTTAATTAACTTAAAGTTAAGAGCCCAACTAGTATATCAAGTGGTTACCAAATTCAAATTCTTTCAATGTGGGACAGATTAACACTCTCCCTCACGTGCAAACCAAACAGCAAACATGGCCTCGCATGTGGACCAAGAATATATAAACTGGAGGAAGCACAAATGGATCACAAGCTCAATACCTCAACACTTAATAGTAACATGTGAATAAAAAAGAAGGGTAGTGTCTAAAATCTTATTAATGCATAAGTTGGATACACAAATTTATGCAAGGAAGTGATGCAATGCACAATTAAAATCCAACTAAATTATCAGCAACTTAGTAACGAGTCAAATTTCAGAACTTACAGGATGAAATCCACTTTGGAGTAGAAACTCGAGAGCAGCATGACAAAAGAATTCGAACCTTTGTCCATCATTGTTGCAACCATATATGCAACCTCTTGAAAAGAATCTACACAAGATAGCGTGCATCAAGAAATCTTGCTAGCTGCGTGTGTTGCCTAGCAGTAACAGCTTAAAGAGGAAGTTTAAAATATAACATGTTAAAAAGCATCAATAGAGCAAGATATTATCATAAACCAAGACCAAAAGTTAAAATGTTCAGTGACTATCCTCAAGACAGGGTCTAACCAACCAAGATGAGAATTCAAACTCATTATTCAATTAAATATAGGGATAGTATAAGAACAAAAGAAACCAAGTACACTTGATATTATTACTTTAAAAAATTCTGTGAAGCACTCATTCAACTCTTCACAGAGGATGGCGTTGTATTTAGATAACCTATCTGATCTCCCACTTTTGTGGGATCAACATGGGTAAAGGTCTTCCAGGTATTAGAAGTTTTAAATACTAGAAGACCTCTTAGTTAAGTGTACAATAGACTCTGGATTGTTACATTACACTAGTACCAAATTACTTATACTGCAAAGCAGCGTGTATAAAATCACTCTAACACCGACTACTTTTTCACACAATAAAGTCTTGATGAATTCCATTTCTGGAAGTAATCATCTAAAACCAAGCAGCTGGCATTTCCAGCTATCAAAGAAGAAACCCAAGTAAAAGTTTAGAAACTAGTGGAGCTCAATCAACATGCATTTTTTTTTCAAGGCATATCTTGAAAGACAGAATGTTATCTCCTGAAGAATGTGTAAACTTTGCAAATGGATTATAGAGAGCAGAATGAACCAAAGCAAAGTGACCTCAAACCTAACATGAAGACCGTGCCAACAACATAAGGATTCTTCAAGGTTACAACAGCAAACCAGCCAAAGTTTTAAATCAAGTATAGAAACCAAGCTTATGAATGAGAATGTTAAACTTCCTCCAACCCTAAAGCTTAAGCTGTTGTGTGGAGGGGCAAACTACCATATCAGATAGTCACTAAATTCATGTTCTTTCAATGTGGGACATTTCAACACTCTCTCCTCATGCGCATGCAGACAACAAAAAGAACCTCACATCATGTGGACCAAGAATATAAGAACAGGGAGGAAGCACAAACGGATCACAGAACCAATACCAAACCAAGCTCTAATACCATGTTAAACTTATACCAACCCAAAACCTTAAACAAGCTGATAAAAATAATCCGATAGCTTAAGCTACTACTATGTGGAGGACCCAACTAATATATCAAGTCTAAATCCACATTATTTTATTGTAGGACACTTCAATACAAGAATGTAATGATTTCACTATGCAATTCATTAGAGAAGACCCTGCTTTTACTGGAAGGATGTTTCTCTAACTTGAACCCATGGTCACAAAGGCAGCAACGTTATTGTACTTAGCATAAGAACCTTCTTTGTACAAAATGTGATATTTGATACAACAAAGTTATTATGTATACACCATATCATGCAGTACGGATATGAATAAACTGAGCAGTAAATATGAGAGTAGATTTACCCATTCTGAGGCTCCAGAAAGTAAACTGAAAGCCCCTCCACCTTTCCATTCCAGACTTTTATTTCAGCCCCACCCCAGCTAAAGCTTTTGTGAAAATGGAAGTCCTTCACCTAAATTAGATCATGTGTAAAGTTTTAACGAAGTATACTCTTTTGTAGTAGGAAGCCCAATCATTATAAATACATATTTGCATGCATAGACAAATAAAATTGGGTGCAGAATATACATAAGAATAATCACAGCAAAATGACAACAATCATACACAATAATAACATTTCCCTCACCCCTCCAAGAAAAATAACAAAAATAGCTATGAGCATGTCTTGTTCACCTAGAAAAGAAGCAAGAAATTTTACATAATGGGAACTCAAAATAGAACCGTTGTGCATATGTGGGATGAATAGACAATAGTGAAGGAGCAGAACTGAAACTTACATTGCTAAAGTTCATGCAGTCATACTTCGGAAGAATAATATCCACATTATGGTTTAATTCCTGAACAGCACGGGATAGGCTTGTGACAACATCACCAAGGCCACCTACCTACAGTAGATCGTACAAATTATCAAGAGCGTAGACCTTTCAAATACACAGCTCCAGCAACAGAAAGGAAGATCAATGATGCCAATATGTTAGCTGAATTTTGTATTACTAGATGTAAAAGCCACAGAGGATGAACTACTGTTTCTGTGCACATAACATAAATCTAAGGCGAAATTTTGTTAACAAGTTTGAGTTTAGTAGAAGACCACTAAAGGTTACCTTTGCAATGGGGGCCATTTCAACAGCAATATGCACAATGTGCAGTGGTGGCTCCTTAGCAACTCCTCCAAACACAGGTATGTGGTAATCCGTACCACCTTTATTGTCAAATACTCCGCCATGTTCCTTCTCAGAGAATACAAAGTCCATCATGTATGCATCCAATGGAACTTTGACTGCAAAGACACATTATCAATATACATAGGAATTATTTCATTGACCAAACATTTAACTATGCCAAAATTTATCCATGTATTAGATGGCATAAGGTGCAATTTTTGTATACATGTGATGTGGTTTTAAAATCATCCTGAGAATGGCACAGTTGTTCAACTATTATTCTTTGATCAATTTAAGCATCTATATGTCAGACTGGTGAGAGGTCGGATCTTCCAGGGTATTACTTGGACTGTTCTGGGGGGAATGTATCCTACATGATAGGGGCCATGCCATTCCTTAGAGGGTTAGGAGTGATGTATTGGTGTGGGGATTGGGGGGTTTGTTCTGTTAGTCAGATGGTCTGGCTTTTTTATTTTCTTGTTAATGATATTGTTTTACTTGTTCCAAAAAGCAAAACTGAACACTTACCAGTGGTTGTAAGATGAGAATCATGTTCAGCAGACAACATTCTTTGAGGTGGCAATGGGCCTCTGCGGTGGGTCCAACGGTTAAATGAGCATCTAAACCAAACTTCAGACTTCCCATTCAGAACCGTGTTAGCAGGATTATAGTGAACTGCCACGGTGCTTCCAGCTTGGACATCCAGAGGCTCCGTATATACTATATGTTTCTGAGACAGCAGAAATTTCTCCAAAGTTCTTTCTTGTGTTTCAGCTTTCAAAAATGCTGTTTTTTCAGCCTGTGAGAAGAGGAGTAGAAAAATTGAGGAAAACAAGCACTAGAACACTGTCATGATTATTTACCATCTCCGTAATATGTGAACTAAGAAAACAAATAGGATGATGAAAATTGTTTCATTGAAACCAAATAGAATATTATGCATGTATTCATATTGGAGGAATATGATTAACCTTGGCACGTATAGCCTCCTCTCTAAATTTTCTTTCATTCTGGAGTTCCGTATATATCTTGTTTTCCTCCTCAACCCAATACATTTCTTCAGATATGCTTTGAGGGACCAAACCACGGAAATCTTGACAATGGTTGTTATCATACACAGTGGCACTCTGAGGCTGTCCATCAGCAAAGACCCAATCCAAAACACGTGCTCGATGAGGTACACAAACTGCAGAAGTCATAGTTGATTAAGAATATATATCATTAAATATGTAATAATTTATAAATGAAAGAAATCTTACTATTACCATATTAGTATATTCTTGCCCCCTACATTTTCAGTTAATACTCAGATTCAATTGTTCACAGGAATCATCTTACATGCAGCACAAAGACTTCACACCTTAGCCAAAAGCTATGGAAAAGAGTACAGACCATGAAAAAAGTAGCATCTATTGAGGGCATTCAAACAAGAAGATATGGATACATGTTATACCTAAGTGTTTTAATTCTATTTATAAGAAGTTGAAATAAAAGCTCTATCGGAGAATAACTACTCCAATTTCACCTGTGTATACATATTCATATTGAGATGAGATGCACCAAGATGAGGGAAGAAATACTATATCATTTACATGCCCACAATAGGATTTAACACTATAAATTTCCAGTTTCTCTTAATCTTTGTACTTATATATTTATAAGCAATGGATCCATAGTTGTTGAGAGAGCTTGCATGAAAGCATATTAGCCATCAAATGCCACCCACCAAGCAGAAGCAAAACACGAAAAGGAAAAGGAAAAAAGATTATTGCAAATACAGGAGAAAATTACATATTCACGTACCATCAGCATACCACCAATTGCCATCCTTCTTCTCATCTTTCATAAGCCTTGCAACAATAGACAATCCGTCTCTCCAGTTATCATGTCCCCCATGAAACCACAGATCCTTGGCCTTAGCAAGAGGACCTGAGCTTTTGTTGTAATATAATCTAACTAAGTCCTTTCCCTTAAATTCAGGAGGCTCTATGTACCAAACATTATCAATGGACCTTGCAGCCCTTTTCATTACTTCCTGTAGCACTTCATGTCTTCTTTTGGTCTCCACCACTGCCTGTGCTCTATCAGCTTCACTCGCGACCCCTTCTGCTTCTATACGCCTCTGTTCTTCAGCCAGTCTTTCCCTTTCAGACTGTTCCTTAGCAAGTCTCTCATGCTCCCTATGTTTCTCTTCAAGCAAAAAATCCTCAAATGCAAATGCATCCATTCCACCTTCCACATGTATGCAGAAATCTTTTCCATCATTATTGTCATAGACATTTTGCCCATTGAAGAACACAAAATCAATCTTATAAGCTTCCTTCGGAACATGAATCTGGCAAGACCACAAATCCCCTTTGAAATGCGTCTTCTTCAACTTTATGGAGAAAGATTTCCACCGCCAATCATTAAAGGCACCCATAACCAGAACATCTGATTCATCCTTCAGCGTTGAGATACCCCTATCAAGGAACAACTCTATATCTTGAGCCGGTTTCACCACCTGAGGATAAACAAACAACTTCTTTTCCCTAGAGAAACTCTCTTCAGCAAGTCTCTCAATTTCCTGTTTCCGCAAAGTCGCTTCCCTCTCCGGCTTCAGTTTCAGAGCTAAATCCTCAGTTGCCTTTTTTTTAGTCTCAACTTTTTCTTCCTTAATAATGCCACTGCCATTCACAGCATCCAATTGCTTTCCTCCTAAAGGTGCTCTACCTATATTTCCATTTCCTGCTACTTGATAGCTTTTAGCAACCTTCAGTTCTTGGGTTCCCTCCTCGGAAATATCCACTGTCTGCTCTATACCCATCTCAACTTTCGCCTTGGTAGACCCCAGCGGCCGGTTCCATGCTGGAGTGCTTGAACCAGCTTTCCAACCCACAAACCTCTTTGAAGCAGGGCCTTTAGACCTGGAAGCAGCTTTACTTGACCTCCTTGAATAATCTACCCACAAAACGAAAACAGTTCAGAATATGACACATATACTTAGAGTGATCAAAATCAACTTCAAGCAATAGCTAAAATTGGAGCTAACCTGCACTGGCACCAGTGATCCTAAGTGAAACACTATTAACAGCTGCATAATTTCTGGGGAACCAAGTTAACTGCAAGTAGAAACACCAAAATAAGTCAATCACTGAGTGAACCCAACAGGTCAAGAAAACAGATCAAGCACTTCATATCAACACAATTTTTTTTATAAAAAAAAAACACTATCAATCAGCCCTGGTTTGGAGGTGGATTATTTAAAAAAGGAGATGAGCCCACTGTGAAGATAGATAAGGACGGATCCATTTTGGACAAATTTGATATATTGATAAGAATTTAGTATTTGTTTGTAGAGAGTGGGTTTGAATTGGTGTAGGTAACAAGATCTGATATCATATTAAATGACCAACTCAACTAAAAGCTCAAGCTGATAGTTGAAGGTTCGGTTGTAATTATATCGGGGAAACCATGGTTCCTAATTGCCTTTGAGATTTGTTTTCGCGATCCTAACCTAGCTTTACCTTTCTTGGCATTTCCCAACTATTACCATTTTTGCACAAACTATCATTTTCCATCAAAAATCACGATGGTCTTAGTTTTGAAAGGAAAAAGACAGAAATACCCTTCAATCATTTTCCACTTATTTTATTTCTATGTAAAAAGTGGATAGTTCACCGTTAAGTATTGTGACAAAAGCTCAACCAATGAGGGTAAATTTGTCATTTAGGACAATGTTACTGTGCACGTGACCAACACGTGTCTAAAAAATTAACGGCACCGTCTGTTTTGACGGAAAACAGATAGTTTGTGCAAAAAATGGAAAGGAGATAGTGGGGAAGAAAACCCATGTTAGGATCGCGAAAACAAACCTCAAAAACAATTAGGAACCATGGTTCCCCCAACTATATTCTAACACCCACTTCCAGATTCAGCTAAGTTCATCACATTTCAATTTTCATCTCTACAGTACACTTCCAAGTTACAATAGCATAGCACAACCCATAATTGAACTTGATAAGAATAAAGACCTAACCAGGTACTAAAAAATAGAACACAAAATAGCAAAGGAAACAACGTACTTGTGAAGATTGAGCGATTGGGAAGAAACCCAGAAAGGGTTCGATCCTGTAGCTCCCTCCCCGAGCGATACCATTTCCGCAGCAGCTCATAGGACCTCTCTGCTCACATTACTCTCCAATCAATCAATCGATCTCTCTCTCTCTAGAAATGTGAGCTCAAAACCAGATACTGAAATCACAGTGAAAATGGGGAGAGCGATGCTCGGCTCCGCCGATAACAACGCAACACCGGACAGTCCAGTTCCTTTATAATATACCATGGGCTCAGTCACGAGAGCTTCAGATTTCCCATCATCTCCCAACACCGTTGAAACCAATTGAACCCTTGATTGATTTGAAGAAAGCAACTAAAGTTGCGATTCACGGTTGTGGTTGATCGGAGGGTCGGTGAGAGTGGCTGGTGCTGGGGTCGACCGTACTGGATGTACTATTTTCGTTCTAGAGTAACGGTAGGGTCAGTGGGGTTTGCTGAAGATGGT
>JAYMSV010002056.1:0-11658 GCA_036897745.1 Erodium moschatum
CTATTATTTGTTTAGAGGGAACGATCACCTCCTTCTTATCAGCCTCTCGAGACCCACTTCGTGCTCGTCTCATATACATAACATATCTTGTTTTTTTGTTTTTGTTGGACGACAAGTGACTCGAACCGGACCCAACACCAATTACCTGAAGAAGCATTTTTCATGATCCTGGACACATTTCATTGGAACCTGGTGCGAATCAGTCACCCATCTTCAAGGCAGAGCTTCTTCTTTCCTGGGAAGATAAATCAAACCATCCTCGGATCGGAGCCACACTTTAATTATTCATAAAGGCCCTACCACTCAATGCTCTTACATCAATATCTCCTAGCCCTTTCTCTTCCAATGGCTTCCTGAGTTGTGTGAGATACTACCAATACACCCCGATCAACCAATTCTACAAGACCTCTAAACACCAAAATCATCAGCACCGGGACAGGAGCGACTGGTTATGGAATCGGACCTCCACTACGTCCTCAGCTCTAGGTCACCCTTTGCCCATTCAATCACAGCCTTCATTTTAGAAACAAACATGATAACCGAGCAGTAAGAACTAAAGAGTTCTGGCAAATACAAACAAGAAAGAGAGGCCAACATATAAAATCACTAAAACATAGATTGAAAATACCACAGGAATCATATGAATGAAACTTAAAGTTTCAGCAACATGTTCTGCTGCTTGATGCGAAAAATAAACATTCTTTCAAAAAAAGAGGTCAAATTCTGTTTGGGGAATCACCCTCTTGTACCGAATTATTGAATAGAAAATTTTGCCTCAACTCAAGGTTTTTTCATCACCATCTAAAGCTAAATGGAACTGATTAGGCACCACCGGAACCGTACTTCTTTCCGAAGACAATCAGCTGCAACTTGTCGTATCCTGCGAGCACACCAGCACCAGCAATAGCACGGAGGACATTTGCACCAGCACCCTTGAACAGGGACTTGGCTCCTTCATTCTTCAAGATCTGGTTGAATGCATCCAACGAGCTCTTGTACTTGACTGCCTCACCAGATGTCATCATCATTCTTCTGCGAACTGTGTCGATTGGGTACGAAGCAAGACCTGCTCCATTTGTGATCAGCCAACCAAGGGCAAAGCTAGCAAAGAAACTATCCTGTGCATCATCAATAACCAACACAACAAATGTCAGAAGATGATAGGGATGAAAGTAACTAGGTATCTAGGGATGTAAATTTGCAGTGCAAATAAAATGAAATGGAGACAACAGCATATAGGGTTTAATGATGATTTCTCACACAACAACTCTACACAGACAAACAAAACATTTGTAGTGGAACTTAAAAAAGAATCAAGATTCCATCAAATGAACAGCATTGGGATGAAAACTAAAACTCTACTACAACACAATAACGAGACAAAATAATGAATAATAATTTGCTAACCTGCAAGTCTCCAGTTAGGAGGACAGGCTTCAGGGAATCGTACATTCCGAAGTACAGTCCACGGTACACAATAATTCCAACACATGAAATGTTGAATCCACGGTAGAGTCCGGCAAGGCCATCAGACTTCAGGGTCTTCCTGTAAACATCAACAAGACCATTGAACTTCCTTTCTCCTCCCTTCTTTGCAGCCTTAGCATCATTAGCCAGACGAGTTCGAGCATAATCCAGAGAGTAGACAAAAAGTAGAGAAGAGGCACCAGCACCACCACCAGATGCCAAGTTACCAGCGAACCAGGTCCAGTAACCATCCTTGTCTTTCTTGAAGTTGAACAGCCTCTTGAAGTAATCCTTGAATGCAAAGTTCAAAGCCTAGAGAAAAATATAAAAAAAAAATGGTCAGTACAGGACTTGAGGGCGTTATGGTAGTAATACGAAGGTGCTATAAGTTCTATATAAGGTACCTGGGTTGGGAAGTAACGGATGACATTGGCAGTGTTTCCCCTCCATAGTGAACCGAACCCTTCTTCCCCAATTGTACGCTTGAAGCACTCACCAATACCCTTGTAGGGCTCAGCAAGCCTTCCAGTTTTGATCATCTCATCCTGGTTCTGAATCAAAAGCTTGACACGTTCAATTGGTGCAGCAGCAGTCTTTGACACAGCAGCAGAGACTCCTCCCATGAGAAAGTCAATGGCAAATCCAGCAAGACCTTTCTCTGCTGGGGCATGGACAAAAACTGGAGATGTGGTTGATGTGACCATAGAGAGATCAGTTGAGGTTCTGCATGCTGGCATCATGGGGTATTGCAGGGCAGCATTTGAGTAATTCCCATATGAAGCACGCCTTTGGTAAAGAGCAGCAGAACTCTGACTATCTTGTGAGAAAGATGGACGGAGAAGGAGCTGGCCAGCTGCCTTCTGCATAATAGTGGGGTGCTGTGTTTGATCAACCATGATGCTCTGCATAAAATAAAGAAAAACAGTGTCAGAAATTCATAATTCCTTTAACATATCACTAAAATAGTACATTGAAAAATTAAAGCACAAATACAATTTTAAATGTCAAAGGAAACAGAACAACTGTGAGATAAAATACGGTAATCATGGACAAAACAACAAAGTAGAGAACTAAATAATAGGATGCATGTGCCATTGTTCCATCATGAATGGATTTTGTAGGTTAGTTAAGCTAAGAATGGTATCAAGTCTACACATAAGCGGATAACATATAGGATGATCATGAAAACACAAAAACAGTCAAAGTCCAATGACATAGTACCATAATATCAACATGTATGATACATGCTGATACTATGGTGTATCTAAGAAATTAACATCAATTCGGGTGCAGAAAAAAGTTTTTGTAGTTATTTTGAATGTTGACTTGATGATAAACATTCAGTACAGGGGTGAAAATTGATAAACAAAATTTTCATATGAAAATAACAATAAATTTACAATACTATTCTATGAATTAGATGGTACAAAATGCATTGAAGTCTAGATCAAAATGCTTTAATTTTCAATTGGAGGATCAGGCTCCAAACCTCAGTATGTGTGAACACAAACTAAAACTCTACATGAGAACATTTTAACTAAGAAAATGATATTAATGCACTTCAAGGCATCAAATTAAAGAAAGTGACCAGCCTGCTAAACAATCAGCCAATCCAAAATTATAGGATTCAACTATACATGTTCAAATCGTGAGACAGCAATAAAAAACTTTGGGACAAAATGTCAAAACTGGACGGTCAATCCAAAATATAGGACTCCACTAGATATGTTCAGGTTTTGTGTAAATGAAAAGAAAATGATGTGAATGACATGAAATTTATTATTAAAACATAAAATGACATGTAAATTTTGATTTAGCTTCATAAAGATTTGATGCGAACACAAATACCACAGAAAGTATCGATCAAAATCAATTTGGAACAGTGTCCAACTTATCACCATCAAATCAAAGCAAAAAAAGTCAAGATCTATCAACAAACCAAGAAGCATATACACAGATCTGCGTTTAGTTTTAAAAACATTAAATCTATGCTAGACACGTAAGAACAATTAGCGCATACAATAGATCGATTCAACTAATGATACAGAGATACCAGATCAGCAAAGAACAACTTTTCTACTAGAGCAGCTATTAAACGAGCTTAAGAGGAGCAGATCTATCAGACAAATTACAGATTCAGCTAACTAACACTAAACAAGCATTCAAGCCAACAGATCTAACCAAAAACATCACAGTTCAGATTCAAAATCAGCAGAAAACTACACTACCAGATTCAAAAACAAAGCACGAAACTAACTGAGAGCAGATCTAACAGGATTGATGAAAGATGACGGATCTGTAAACGAAGAAGAAGAAGAAGAAATTACCTGGATTGAAGCAAGGTCGCCTCTTTCTCTTCTCTGCGCCTTCGGACTGAGGCGTTGAAGAAGAGTAGAGATATTTGTGGAGGCGATGCTTTCGTTGAAAGGACCAAGTGCCGCTTTTATTGGCTCTGCGCGCCTCTGCCTCCCAGCTGGGCCCCATGTGCCTGCCCTCCCATTCGTTGCATCTGCCTGCGATCTTCTCTCATCACGCTCATCGTTTGATCTAGACCGTTCGTATCCTGTACCTCACTGTACCGGATTGCGTCGCTTCAGGGATTAGGTCACGTTGTAGTCTTGGAAATGTACACGCTAAATAACATTTCAAAGAAACTCTAATTCTAGGAAAAAGTTCATTAAGAAAGTTAAATTATATGAGCATAACCGGTAAAAAAATGAATGTAGCACTTAAATCGTTTTTGTAAGGAAAACAATTATTTTATTCACACTTTAAATCGTGGTGCATCGTAGAGAGAGAGACATAGACAATAAATGAGAGTACAATATCCTTAATTTGTGTGGCAAGGGGGCTCTGTTAGGGTTGAAAGCTCTAAGCCAAGTCGTGGTTATGAAATCGTCATCGTGCAAACCTTTTATTATTATGAGATCGTTCGAGAGTCTCCTTTTCTCTCTAATCTTTGTACTGCTCTCCTCTGCGCATCTACAATCCAGGGTTGCTATATCAGAAGGATGGCGCATCGGCGACGATCTGCGACCCCCTGACGCGATGGTGTCCGCCCCCTCCGTTTTGGCCTCCCACGTCTCGGGCGGGGGCACTATCGGCGACGTAGTCGGGAAAATCAGACGAATCAGCCGAGGACTGCTATGCAACCTCACCTAGCCCAATGAGTAAACAAGGATTCAGGAATTTTCACCGAGAGGGATCCCTGAATTGTCACTATCCTCCAATCACTATTGTTGGGTTCAAGTTCGGTCACACTCCTCACGGTAAAAAAAAAGAGTTCTCATCATGGGATCAAGCAGCGTTTAGGCACCAGCTTGAGCGGTTCTCTTTAGTTTTTTTTTTAATTGTAGTCTTATTAAGCTATCATGCTTCTTCGAATCCATCTCCTACAGTCATCATTTCTCAGAGTTTTTCGATCAGAAACTTTCTGGGCCCCTATTCACTATAATGACTTTTCGATATTATCAGCAATAAAGTTCGCAAGTTTCGTTCAAAAAAATGAGAAGTTTCCTTACAGATTATAGTGTAAGACCACCGCAGGTAGACATGTTAACCAGTGTTCATGGATACATAAAAGGACTATTACGCATCGTAGGAAACCATAAGACTAACCGAGCACATAAGTGAAAACAATATGTTAGATTTCCAGCTATTATAAATTGTCTATAGAACATTTTATCCATTTGGTGGGAGCCCGTAAGATGCGAAGTGGAGCACGTTGGGGATGTTGATGGATGGTCTTGCTTCATTGGGACACCCTAGGTGCCCCTTCCTGTGGAGGATGATTATAGAGAGCCTAGTCAATATTATTATAGGAAAATCCTCCAGCCTATCGTCATATATCAATCTAAAGACCTCATATCTCATGGTGAGACTGCTTCGCAGATCTTGCCTAGGTAACTGGGGCATCGGATTCCTCATTGGCTCCTATTAGGGATACACCTCATTTAATCTCGCTCTTCCACTCCATCCTAACAATCGTTTTCGTCTCTCTAATCTCGCATCAATGGCCCTTACCAAATTCAGGTTCATATCTGTTCCCTATCATGTTCATGATTGTCTCTTCCCAGCTCTGCGATCAAAGGAACGTTGGGAGGTCGGCTTCTGGCATCATGGTCTTCCATTGTTGCATTCCATATCCTTGTGTCGGCTAGAAACGACGGCGAACCACCCTTGTAGCGCTGAAACATTATTCTTGGAAGATAAGGCACAATAAACACTAGTCTCGGAAGATATGATACAATAAACTCCCACATGGAATACCGGGCGCATGATATAGAGAGAGATAAGAAAGAAACTTCGAAGGAGAGAAAAGAGAAATCCCTTGTTAACAGTGATTGCGTGTTGGGTTTTGGAGAGCATGAGAGAGCTTTTGACACAAAAATTGTGTTAAAAAAACTTTAGTTTTTAATTTTTAAAGTTAATATTTTTTTAAGGTGGAGAATATAGCTTTCACATCGTAATTTCCAAAATTATTATGTTAGTTTAATTTGATATAAAAAAAAGTTAGTTTTATTTGCGACACTAAATTTTGTTCGTCATGTTTAATCAAATACATAATATTTTATTTAAAATCAAATACATATATATTATTACGGATTGTTGATTTTAAAACTCATACCAACTCGAGTTAAGAAAAATCTTTTATTTCCAAGTGACTATTAATATTTGACCTTTTGAGACAGGTAAAAATGAATAAAGATTTAGTCTGATTCATCGTGTATCTTTTTTCTTCTTTACAACACATTATTTTTAGTGAAGAATAGTGTATTAGTGTCCCACATCAAGTATACAAGAGAGCGCATCTGATAGCATGTCACCGGACATAGGAGGACATGTACAGAACGAGCTTCCCTCGCTAGCCATTCAGAGGCCATGTTCTTTTTTCTCTTTACAAAAAAGAGTTTGGTATCATGAATTAACGATAGAAGGACCCGAGCGTCCTGAATAATAGCTTCAATGACCTTGGACCACTCTGATCCCGGGCCAGTGCCAATGTAGTAACAATGACGTGTGGTTTGATTATATATGTGGCCTAGGCTCATTTCACCGTGTCATTTCGAGCCTTCAACACCTCACTCGTGTCGGCTTGACAAATGAAGCCCTAAGCGAAATGGATGGTATCCAACAAGGTTGTTTATATTGAGAACCATGTAGCCACTCGGGGTTGGGAAGGCAAGCTGCCTCGTAGCGGGTAGAGCAAGATGAGGGTGAGATATTGTGGCAGTCTAAGACGTCAGACTAAGGGCGCCCACAGATAGAAGACCAGTAACGAAAGGATTGGTGTTGCCTATTTCAAACCTTCTATATTTAAAAAAAGCCAAACCGCAAGCCATTTATTTGTTCTGGCGTTTTCTCATAGTTAATATCTCCCACTTATCACCAAAGGAGATACATTATAGGCGTATGGCATCTTCATGCGCTAGATCTGTTAGTATCAAACGATAGGGAAGTGGATAAAAAGATGGTTTGCTGCTTCCACATGTTAAGAGCACAACAAGCATTTTGGGGAGATGAGGACAAACCATTGGTGAAGTTTGGCTGCAACCTGGAGGTTTTCCGAGAGGATCAGAAGATATTGGGTCGAGACATTCCATGGAAAAGTCCAAGTCAGTAGGGATGATATGGGATGGGTATGCGCGGATTAGAAGAATTTGAAGCATGTCTTGGACAAGTAACGAATTGAGTAGTCGGAGGCCAAGTACCATCCATCAAAGGCCCGAGTCGTAAATAGGGGGATGATGAGTATTTTTCCTGGTTCCGATGGCTAAAGAGTGCTTAGATAAGGTTAGAGTCTCATGCACCATGAGGCCAACTATTGTAAAATTCATCATATTAGAGATTCGACTGGATATATGGATCCTTCCCTATGATCCACGAAGAGTTGAGGATCGAGGTTTGAGTTCTCGGGCCAGGACTACGGTGAAGGCCAAATTCAATAGTCTCTAGGTGGTGTGCACATTGATCCTGATATAGTTTGAAAAGGTTGTAAAAAGCGCTAGGCGCTAGTCAGGCGGTGAGGACCCCTAGGCGATAGGTAGGGACTAGTCGAGACATAGGCGGAGCCTAGGTGGATTTAATTTTTATTTTATTTTTTATTATTTATAAATATACATTACACAAATATAATCAAAAAAATAAAAATATAAACTATATTGTATAATATGAAAAATAGAGAGTGTCAAAATAAAAAATAAATATTCTACTAAACCAAATAATACTCTCATTTTGATTTTACTCTTTATTTTGATTAAAATCTACATTATAATGATAAATTTGTTACTTTTGTATAAATTATAACAGAAAAATATATTCACCATATTTGTTGTCATTATAAAAAAGTTTATAAATGTACAATTGTATTTTTCTTTCCTAAGAAAAAAGAATAGATAAAACAAACCAACAAACAGGGACATGTGTCATATTCTTTTTATCAAGAAACTCAAAACCATTACATACATTTTTTATCTCTCACCTTTTCATCTCTTCTTCAAAGGTCCAACCTCATAAACCAGTCCTAAGTTTCTGACTAATCGGACAGGACGACGAGTCGGGTGGTTTTCAAATTTTGGGGCCTAGGTAGGGCGGCGAGTCGATTTTTTTTTGTAGATTTTGGGGCCTAGGCGGGGACTTTTACAACAATGGTTTGAACTATTGTTAACCATAGCATTATGGAATTCCCATTTCGGGTAATAGCAGGCTTTAATAACTCGAGCAACCAGAGAGTATAGGTTCATGTTCAGGTTCTAGGTCTACATACTCATGAAGACCATATTAGAGTCTAGGAGATCTCGAAATCTCATACCCTCAGATCCTTAGGTGGCCACAACTTTGCCAAGTCCTAACATATAATCGGTCTGCCTTTCTCAATAGAGCTACCCCTATTAGCACTTAGCTAATGCGATATGGATGCAGTTCGTGATTGTCTTCGGAACCCTGAATATAGACATGGCATATGTCGGCTGGGAGGTGAATATCGACCTTATCATGACATTCCTACCTGGCGGAGAAAGTGGTTGACCATCCCATCAACGGTTCCGTTTGAGGATACGATCGCTTAAATAAGGCTGGCTTTGCTTTCAATTTTTTTCCAACTATACTCGGTCCGGTTCCTTTAGGATCAAAATTAAGGAGGTATTATTCGGGTTCGTTTATAGGGGACCCCCTCCTACAATTTGCTGAACAAACTGTGTAACTACCATCTTGACCATGGGCCAATAATATTGATAGAACTTGAGATTTAGGTCGTTTGGGCCTGGGAACTTATCAGGTTCCATTTTGAAGACTGTCATAGTCACTTCTCATTGCTCACTTGTAGTAGAAGTACCCGTTTTGGGTGACCATGATTGCGATCAGAATATCCAGAACAGTGGTGGTAGACATCTCGCGAAAATAATCAAATATCAGAATATCCATACCAGAGTCCCAGGTCACCATTTCACCCTGGTCATTCATCAACGAGCAAACCTTATTGATTCGACAGCGGAAGAACGTAACAACTTGAAAGAATATGGTGTGTTCATCTCCCTCCGTCCAACTGGTAGTATTTGGCTCTCTGCCGCCACAAAGATCCCCACTTCAGGAGAGCTGCCTCATTATTGTTGAATGACTTCCCGGTGATTCATACATGCTCTATCATACGCCCGTTAAGTATGTCAATCTAGCGCTAACACTAGCATATGTGATTCATATGGCGTGGAAAACATCAAGTCCCCAACCATGAAAGGAATCCCCCGTGTTGCGGATATTGGTCAAGATTGGGGAGACTTTCCCGAAATCCCATGTGGCCTGAACCAGTTTGCCACATTTTGGTTCATTATCCATGTTGATTCAAGCAAAACTTAGGGTCATAAGTTGTTTGGGAGTTGTTGTCACTATGACGAGAATCGCTTTATGATCCGAGATAGTGATTCTAGTATTCCAGAGTTCGAAAGTGGAAGGGAATGGTAGAAAGTGCAAGACATCAAGGCCCGATCTAGACGTGATTCTATTCGTCGTCCATGTACCTTTCCATAATTCCATGTAAATGGGAAACCCACCAACTGGACATCACCACCCATATAATATCAACGGTATCCTAAAATGCATCAATTAGGCTTGGGGATAAGGGTTACCTCCGGTCGTTTTGGTTTGAGCTAATATTCCATTAAAGTCGATGAACAGTACCCATCGATCCTGATTCTCATGTGCTAGTTTTTGAAGGAGTTCCCATGTTTAATGTCGGTGCTCCCTGTTCGGCTCCCCATAAATTAATATATGCATCCTTACGTTTGGCATTTGGGAGGAGTGTTTACAAAAGGAGAATAAGGTGTGTTTTATATTGTTGGAACAAGAATTTGATGTGTTGCGAATGGGTTTTGGAGCTATCTCCTGACAATTCCATGCGAGACCCTGCATATCAATTAGCGACAATGGAAACAGAAGTAATCTTGATGCCTTGCGGCCATCCGGACGACGACCATTAAGTGGTGCTCTAAGTTTGGGTGGGAGGTACCCATCACACATAAATCTAATGAATTGGTGGAATTCTTTACAACAAATTAGATACGGAAGTAAAAACTCGGTTCTCTCTGAAACCGCAACCCTAGAGACATCTCTAGCCCTACTGACTTGATTATACCTACCTCGGTTGTCGTGCCGCTGACCCCCGTCGCTGCCCTGTCTCCTTCCTCAGGTTATTTACCTGCTCCTCTACTCCTTATGCCACCGAAACCACCACAAGGTTTCGTCAAGCGCGTGAAGGAGAGACGGAAACGCAGTCCCAAATCCCCCATGAAGATGCCCCTCTCTCGACGATGGTTCCACCCCCCCCGCCCCGAGCTTCGCCACCTGCCACTCCTCCGGGATCAAAGCTTGGATATTTTCTCGTCAGAAGAGAGTCCATCAGTTCCTCCACCGCCAAAGCCCAAAAGAAGCCGACCGCTCAAGTCTCCTAATAAGGTACCACCGTCGTCCTCTATGACCTTACATGAGGTTCCTCTTCCCCCAGTCATGGCCTCACGTGAGGCTCCTCTTTCATTGGTTGCGGCGAACATCTCGGCCATGGTTCCGCCCATGCAACCGGTGACGCTGGCGGTAAGCAATCAGACTGGAGTACCGGCACTCCCCGATCATCCACCGTCCATGGGGGATCTCTAGGAAGACTTCTCGGCTTGCTGTCTCAGCGAGGAGGAGGCGATGGAGGTTGTGGTGTCCTATATTCCACCGGATCCGCGTACCCTAGCTCGCCTCCAATTTGGGATGGTGGGCTGGTTAGTTTCTCCAACTCCTCACGGAAGGAGGTTCTACTGGCCGTCATCACCAGTCATGGGGGCGTGTATAGGTGTGGTCGTCAAGGACCTGGAGTCGGGTACGTTTGCCTTCTATTTTGTGTACTTGGAGCCTGAGTATGGGTCCGTCAGAATGAACTGTGGTGCTTCCACGACCACCCTTTGCTGCTCGGGGAGATTACAGACTCGATGTCCCGAGACCTCCCTTGCCTTGATCGTCTGTAACTCAGGGTGTTTGCTCGGGGGATACCGCCCCTCGTCCGTACTAGAGAAACCGGAGAGACCATCGGAACAACCCTAGGTGAGCACGTGGATACCCCGTGTGATTAGTGGGGTATGTGCTAGGGCGGTATAGTGAAGGTCCACTTCTGGATAGATGTCCATCGACCTCTCCGACGGATCATGATTATGCGCTTCCGAGACTACCCGGACTCGGTACGTGTCACCCTTACATATGCTAAGCTTCTGCCCTTCTGTTTCAATTGTGGAAGGATTGGACATATGGTTAGGGATTGCGAGTGGGAGGTACCACGAGTCCCTCGATATGATGACTCCATGTTGGAATTCAAGACTACCAAGACCGACCGACCGTATGCTATAGATTGGGGCCGGGACCCGATTCCACCACCTCCGCCGGGGTTTGCACCGTTGATCTAGGACTCGATACCTAAGGCCGGATTGCCTCGAGGGAAGGACCCCCTCATGACCACATACTCGATACATAACCCGGGTCTGACGGCCCAGTTCCGATTGGGGAAGGAGCCTTCCACTTGGGGCCCCGCCCAATCATCCACGAGTGGCCACCGTGGGTGTTCAGAGATAGGACGCCCTGGGTCAGCTCCAACGGGGATGCTGTAGGGCCCGAGGGACCAGAAGAGGAGCACGACGGGGGATCTGTGGGAAGATCAGGCGAGGG
>JAYMSV010002057.1:0-11656 GCA_036897745.1 Erodium moschatum
CCCTTGATTAGTAGAAATGATCGGATCCAAGAGAGGTTTCAGACGGTTAGCTAAGACCTTTGAGAGCATTCGGAAGATTACGTCACACAACGCAATGGGCCATAAATCAGTGACTTTCCGGGGCGTCTGTATCTTTGGGATCAGAACCAGCGTGGTTTTATTCACGTCATTATCCACCTGACCAGTAGTAACTGCCAAACGTACAAACTTAATGACCTCGTTCCTGAGTGTATCCCAATAGTGCTGGAAGAACATTGGGTTAAGTCCATCAGGACCCGGAGACTTCGAGGGTCCCATTGCAAAAACTACCTTGCAGACCTCCTCATCCATAATGGTTCCCATGACAGTGATATTATAATCCGATGTAATCATTGAGGGAACATCCATCGGCAAATCGTAATCTGTAATGGGGCCAGCAGTGAAGATGTCTCTAAAATAGGCCAGGATCAACTCCTTCATTCCCGTATTCCACGTAACCTCCACCCCATCATTATTCTCCAGGGTTCGGATATGATTACGAAGCTGCCTCTTCGTAGATGATCTCTGAAAGAATTTTGTATTGCGATCCCTCTCCACTAGCCAATGATGTTTTGCCCATTGTCGCCAGAAAATCTCTTGCTGAGCTAGGGCTTTGTTATATAGCTTCTGGACTACCAATCTATGTCGTATACTCGGTATGTCTATTCGCCCATTGAGTTCCTCAAGTTGCCTCTGGTATTTACGAATCTTGATAATGTTTGCTCTGAAGATCGTCTGACCCTAGTCATCCAAAGAGTCCCCGATACTCTTAATATAATGCTTGATATGGAGACCTCCCGGCTTGCCCCATTCAGACTGTATAAGTTCCCCACATTCCGCGTGTTCCGTCCAGCTATTTTCGAACCGGAATTGTCGATGTCGACGCTGATTGTCCACTGCTTGGCATCGAAGTATGATAGGCATGTGGTCGGATGTGGAGGAGCCCAAATTATGCAACTTTTCCTGTGGGAATCTGCAACGAGTTTGTGGTGAGAGGAAAGCTCTATCGAGACGAATTTCCATCCTGGTTTCCGGGTTCTGTCCCCTCGTCCATGTGTATTGTCCGAGACGGCATGCTGAAAACCCTTAATGAGGTTAATAGGATACTCGTTCCCGACGTGGAGAGGGAGTTAATACACCTCATTAGGGTTTCTAACGAGGGAGAGTAGAGTTTCGGTTTAGGTTTTTTTATTTTTATTTTGTTTGCTTTATCTTTTGAATTATCTTTGATATCTATCTTCAATGGTTTTTGATCCTCAAACAACAATTACAGGTTTTCATAATCTCTTAATTAAACTTTACAAATGAGATGGGTTGGAATTGGATTGTGGCACGTGATTAAGACTAATCCACTAACCAAAGTGTGTTAATGGTAACGTCGTAACCCGACCATCAGAATTTCCATCGTATATGGAATGGATAGGCAAGGGAACCAATGAGGACGCAGGTACTGCCACGTGTCAAGAGCAACAGACCACATTTGGGAAGAGAAAATAGCAGAGCGACACGAATGGACTCAACTGAAAGCAAGATAATCTTTGCCATTTTGAATTTTTTAAATTATTTTTCGAAAAAACAAAACCCAATCCCGTCCCCTTCACCACCTCATTGTTGAAGATAGAAGAACAGCAATCGATTGAGCTCTCTCTCTCTCTTTCTCCACTCATATATCATCGTCAAATGGCAGCGACGGCGACCTCTCTGGCGGCCACCGCCGTGTTGATCCCTCGCGTCTCTTCCACTGCCGCTCGCTCTTCCTCCTCATTGCCTTACCTCCCTCCTCGCCTCTCTTCTTCCTCTTCCCTCAAACTCTCTTCAGGTACTTCTCCTTCTCTTGGCTACGCTTTTGTTTAGCTGAGCCTACATGCATTTTTTCTCTTTCTCCTAGCTATGGTAAATACAGTAGAGTTTATGAGAATTGGTTGTTAGTTAATTTGGCCTGTTTCTTTCCTGCGTTCCTATGAAAGTTTGGTATCAATTAGAGACTGTGTATATGAATTCAAACCTGTTAGAGTTCGTTTCTTACTAGAATTTTAACCACTTGTTGGAGATAATGTATACGTTGTTCCTAATTTATGCATTCTAATTTTCTAGACTGACACTCAAATTGGAGCATATGTATTAATCATATCCAACTTCCTACATAAGTAGTCAACTCGATTTCCTGTTAGATTATTGGGGAAGATGCCCCCCTAACTGTTCTCTGATCTTCATGTGTTTGTGAAGACTAAGTTCTGCTGAATGTTTTCACTATCCAAGTAAAATCAATCTTAGTATGTTTAGTTTTTTCGATACATTCTCAGTTTCTACATCTTTTATCCACAATCATTTTGGTTTTCCCAAAATATACTCAGGGAGCTCATTGTACAACACATACGTACTATTAGGATTCTTTCTTACTTCAGCCATTAATAGTCGAAGTAATTTTGTTCCATAAGTTGTGCGGAATGTCAATCCAGCATGTAGTTAGAAACTTGTTCAGTTGGGTTGTTTGAATTGTTCCCAGTACCTAAGGCCTGGGTTAGCTTGATGTTCCATAATTGTAATTTTGTTCCATAAGTTGTGGGGAATGTTCATTCTTTGCTTTTAAATTATTGCTCATGTTTATTGTTTTCCTTCAGAGCCCCGGAGGTTTGCTCTGCTCCAGGTCAGAGCCTCGTCTTCAGAAGACACGTCTGCTTCTATTGATACTGGGGAACTATTCTCTGACCTCAAGGAGAAGGTAAGGAACTCAACTTTGTAGTATTGCACTAGAGACA
Organism: Erodium moschatum; assembly: GCA_036897745.1. Lineage (NCBI taxonomy): Eukaryota > Viridiplantae > Streptophyta > Magnoliopsida > Geraniales > Geraniaceae > Erodium > Erodium moschatum. The sequence goes on from JAYMSV010002057.1 coordinate 2,778, forward strand.
GTGATTACCTCTCCCTGGCTTATCCGCTTTCATAAGCTCCTTTCGTGCTCTCATAGTCTCATGTCTGACTTTCTTCTCCTGACTCTTAACTTTGACCTAGCTTGTAGAGTTAATGGTTGGTTGATGTGATTTCTTTGTGTTATTGTGACCAGTGGGATGGAGTAGAAAACAAATCAACAGTGCTTATCTACGGTGGTGGAGCTATTCTTGCTGTTTGGCTGTCTTCTGTTGTTGTTGGTGCCATCAACTCAGTTCCCTTGGTATGGATTATTGTAAAACAGTGCATTCTTTAAAATCCACATTTATGTGCACCTTCTTTTACTCGTAATTGGCTTGGCATGATTCATTACTGACTGCAATAGTTTGATAATGGCATCAGCTTCCGAAGATCATGGAGTTGGTAGGACTTGGATATACAGGATGGTTTGTATACCGGTATCTTCTATTCAAGGTAAAATCTACACTAATTTTTTTTGGGTTTTCTAAGGAAATTGCTTCGCTTATATTTTATTTGGATACCATGTCGGAATTCAGCACATTAAGTAATATGAGCTGACATCAGTATAGAATTTTATGTCCACGGTACATGGTTCAACTGTATGAGTTTTGAAATTAACATATACGATAACCTACCATTGCTAAAAAGAGCCATAATTTTAGTTACTATTCTGGGTCAGTTTGGTCCTCAAAATTTCAAAAGTGGATTGAAATGGCTTATGTCGGTAATTAACCGTTAAGTATGATAAAAATAGTTTAGAAGGTATACGTCATTCAATGATTTGTCTGGAGTAAGATATGTCAATATATATAATGGTTTAACCAACATTGACTACTTACGAAGATATTTCGATCCACCTTGGGTAAAACATCTAATTGTAATTGCTGATGCTTGGCATGACGACCACAACCCTGCAGTCGAGCAGAAAAGAACTTGCTACAGACATTGAAGCTATTAAGAAGAAGATTGCAGGGGCAGAATGAAGTGAAAAGTTTGGTGACAAGTTCTATTTATATTTATTTTGCCTATGATGGGGAGCTTCTGTATAGGAGGCTTAATGTATCCTGTAATTTAGATTAGTATCTGGTAACTCGTTGTATTTCCGCACGTTGCCATGGAAATAAAATTTATCAGTCTGCCTAAAAACCTTGTAAGGCGTCCTCTGGCATAGCAAGTTATTGGGTATCTCTTGTTCATATAATAAGCATAAGCATTTTCCTATTCTCTCTGAGATTGGAGTGTGCAAATCTGAGCACTGTGGATTGTTCTGTAATTTCATGATTGAATAGGAGATTCAGAGGTTCTTTACTAAAACTGTTCTATTTTTATTCGTGTTTATTTTCAATGCAAGTTTTGGATGGATCATCCTTTATGAGCATATAGTTTGTTAATTCTGGTTTCTGTTTGTTGGATTTCAGCATCATGCTTTTTTTTTCTTCTGAATTTGGCCCGACATCAAGTTTCATACGAGGTAGATTTTTTTTTTTAATTCTGTGATTTTGCTCTGGTCTTGATTTATGTTTGTGATGATCGATGTTTTAAAAATTAGTGTTTGTGAATTTAAATTTCAAGTCTAACAAATTGATGGACTGTATAAATCTCATATATCTTAATAAGTGAAATCAGTAAATGAATCGATGGAATATGTTAGATTTAGATCACCCATGCAACTTCATAAATAAACACTTGTCCATGTTCAACTATAGTGAATGCTTGCTTAACTAATTCACGAATTACCCTGACAAACCATAAAATTTCCTAATGTGTATTTTACTATAATAGGCTGATAACTAAATACTTCTGGGGTTAGTTCAATTATTTATGATTAATTCAATACTATTGTGAGATGTCTGTTCACAACAGTGTATCTTTTACATGTCTTGCTATATACATCGACGATCAATTATATGGAAGCTTACGCTACATATAATACAAACTTTGTACAAGGTGGATTATCTCCTGCAAGAAACTAAGCAATAACGAGGTTCCAGAAGCCGTCCATGCATAAGGAACGAGGAAACGGATTCAGTCAAATTTAACAGTTCTCACATATAGATATGAAACCATAAAAGATTACCCAGTTAAATTTTCATAGATAAGGAAACAAGGAAAGTCGAGTTGAGAATTCAGTAGAAATAAAGAAAACAAGCCCAGAGAAGTATACAAGGATTTGTCACTACTAGTCTATCTCAAGTAGAGCTATAAATGATTGCGCCTACATGCCTAAGGGGAAACAAAAGCCAGTTAATGGTATCAAAGAAAGAAGCAAAACAGCCCGGAGAATGTCAGTGCCTGATGGTAAGCTCAGCTCTAAGGTGAAGGATGTCGTTGATGAAGTATAGACTGTCTTCAGCCATAAAGGAGGTCCATGGAATCCCAAACAAGTTCCTATAACCCACTGCCTTCCCGCCGGTGAATGTATAGTTTCCTTTGTATTTGCTGATATACTCTTCTGTTGGCTTAGACCTTGCTGCAAACTCATAGTCCACTGCAAAAGTCACAGATCCCTTCTCCTGCATCCCTAAAAACAGCCCAAAGCAATGGAAGGAGCTCTGCTGGTCCATGTTACAATGTGCTGATAAGAAAAAGCCTTGTCCCCCCAAATGGAATGCCTGAGAATAAACTCGCCCAGATGGGAATAAATTTAAACACTCATCTCGCTTCAGGTCCAGGTACACCACACATTGCTGCCTGGGAAGTTCAAACTCCACCACTTTCACAGGCCGGTACTTGTATGCCCTCTCTACAAAGCGCCGGTTCAGTACAGCAGACTCCTCTGCAGCCAAGCTTCGCTGTCTATGAGGGGCCTCAGCCTTGAAAAACAGGGCCTCAAGTACAAGTTTAGATGAGTACTCGTGGTCAAAGTCATTACAGGTCAGCACCTTCCTTAGCTTCCTACAGGTCATGTAAGGGAAGCGAATGAACCGAGCAAGACGTGACCCCAAGACCTCCCGTCTCTCCTCCAATTTTGGGTATTGGGTCCTTGCCCACTTCAAAACAAAGTCATATACAGCATCCTCTGATGCAACCTGGAGATCATCACTTGACAATATTGCCTCTATTCCAGATAGTGGCAAGGACATCACCTCTTCTTGAAACCTGCTCAAATGTGCAAATACCCATAAGGATCCGGGAAAGTAATATGATATATACATACTACAAAATAAGAAGGATTCAACATAAGATCAGTTATTCTTATCCAGTAATAACCTCATAGAAATTCTTATATTTCCACAAACAGTTAGTGATAAAACTAGACATCATATCCTGCAAATCAGTCATTTATGGGTGAAGAAACCTTGATCTAAATAGAGTATAAGCGTACTTTGTAATGTCCTTATAACGAGCAGCAAGGTACTGCTTCGCGGCATCAGTTAGAGGCTGGACAGCTTCTCCCATTAAGACACTGGAAGGAAGCTCTAGATAAAGCAGTGCAGATTCAGGTGTCATGGGCGTATTTCGCAACAAACGGCTACAATATCTCATGCATGAAGCAACCTCAAATTTATCGGCAGCCATGAGCAGATCAAGCAAAGCTGGAGCAGAAGTACTAGTATCAGGTAAACTATTACTGTACATAAAGTTCAGAAGATCCATAAGAGCTGCTTCCTCTGTTCCAAGAAAAATAAAACAAGACCTGGTAAGATGACCTTGCCTAGCTAGACAAGCAATTACGTCAAAATTTAGACCGCAAAGAGAAATGCCAGGACCACTAATGGAATAGTCACCTATAAAGGAACTGATCTAACACAAAAGTTAATGCATTTGACTTACGGTTCAGCTTAAAATGCAGCAAAGGTGATAAACACTGGTACCAAAGTATGGTCAAAACTCAAAACCAACGAAAAAAGTGGACTGAATGGTATACACAAAAACATTTAAGAATAAAAAATGGGAGGCAAATGCAGTTAATGCTTGTTCATACCCGAGGCATTAATTCGAAGGGTCACATGTCTCTGCTCTGACTCCCTCATACCATTTGAAAATAGCTGCATAGAAAGAAAAAAAATAGGTAATTTGAACATCATTTATGAGTCAAGGAATGTTAAAATGACTGTAAGAAATATAATGCCATTTACCTTATAAAAGAATGGACTTTTTGCAGCTAAAATCGGAGAGCTGATATGTAATGTTTTAACCCTCAAAATTGTCGAACAATCCATACTCCAGGAAGATTCGTTGCTATTACCACACACATCACCTGAAAGAAAATCAGATAGGATTAAGATGTATACGACATGGAGGAATGAAACAAGAACATATTTCTTTAAAAGATATATCTCATGTTGCAACTTGGAGCAGAAATACAATTAATGTATGCAAACAGTGTTTGAGCAACAGATTACAGCCTAGGAATACACAATGAAATAAGATCTGAAATCTTTGAAGCTTTGATACAATTTAGATTACTGTATGACTTGAATAACAATATTTCCTTAAGGAATCAGACTTTCCCTGTGTAGATAACTGCTCATAGATTAAGCTTTCAATGAAGCAACCAGCATGGTAGTTAAGCTTACATCACAATGATTTACAGAAAAATTAAACATCTTAGTAATGGAAGTACTGAGTTCAAGAAAAAAAAATCCAAGATAAAGTGAACAGAAAAATGAATTAGTTCAATTAAATTTCCAAACCTGGAGGTGACTCCTCAATCATAGCAACTGCTTCCTCATCTTGATTTTCATAACCAGCATCATCCATATCAGGTTGGTTGTCATTTAATATCTGCTCCTCGGGGCATGAAGTGAGATCGATAACTGATAACAAATACTAACAAGACTCAGAAGGATGATGCCAATGTAATATACGCATAAACAAAAACAAAAGATAACATAGAACATGGATATGATAGGCTCTCCGAGTCAAGAACCAAATATCAGACTACTACAAGATGAAGCAGTTTATTTTACAACCTCTTAAAATAGAAATTGATCAAATATCTGCATCTTTAACATAAACACACAAAAAGATATAATTGAAACCAAAATAAATCTACACTTGCCAGTGCACATGGACATATATCAGTCTCACACCAAAAAGTTACCAACAGGCAACAACTAAAATGAGACAATTGCTAAACCCAATAACCATACAGGCTAGAAATAATAGTGTATGCTAAAACCAATAGACATTCTTCAAATCAGATCCTCTTCAATAGCTAAGACCAGCCTTCTTCAAATAATATTGGCACTACAATCTAGCACCAAGAATGTCCATGCTGAGCTATAAATCTATAATTCACTTACAGATTATACCATCATTAAGAAATATCACACAATGGCAGACTGCACAGTTAATTAAAAAACTTAATGGCCAACAATTAACTAGTCTATCTCTTGATGAAGATGATGAAAACAAAAGCATATCTGCAGCTTAAAAAGGGATATGAATGCAGCAGAAAATAGAATGCATAGAAATGCCCTCCACTGGTCTCCTCCACACGCTACAGAAAAAAGTCCTAACTACCTAAAACTACCACGTGAAATATGGACATATCATCAACTAAATTTATATAGCATGGCTCTCCTAACCAATATGGGGGATACATGATTAAACAGAGTTGAGAGAATTGACAGTAAATGTAGCAGTTTATAACATATCCATGGTAAAGTGAACTAATAAACCCTTGCTAGTACTACATTTTTTGAACACATTGACCCACAATCTGAGCTCTAGGCAGAAAGGTCGTATAAGTTCGGTTCAACTTTACAACAAATCACCCGACCAGACACAGATGTGACATATCTTGCACTTGTACTAAGTTCTATCGGGGGATTTAAAACCCCTTAAGACTCCATATCTTCATTACTTTGGTCATATCTTAAGTTCTAAACTGATTGAAAGCCCCTGTTGATATTATGATCTTTTATGTTGGAATTGATTATTTAAAGATGTTAAGTATTGAGAAATGAGAAGGGATACTTCAAGTATGGTTTGGTGGTTTACCCATTGATCAATATGTAAATAATGTGAGATACATGATAAATAACAATTGAAACAACCATTCTGATCTATTTCATGTAATGGTACACATTACATTGACCTTTTTCACCAGAGTGGATATGCTCATTAGGTGTGCTATTTTTAATACTATATTTGATACTTTAGTGTCACTATAGTTCATAAACAAGCACATGATCACAAGCTAAAGAACGAGCCATATTAGGACTACTAATGCAAGACCAGTACCATGATAGAACACTGGTCAAATTTCTCATGCACATTGCACAGTTAGATTATATGACACATTCCTCCAGTCGTAAATTTGTGCAAAACACCATCCCAGGAGCAGTAGGCAGTGCACCAGGATCTATAGGCAAGACAATAAAATAGCTACCTCATTGACCAAACAGACAAAACAAACTTTCTAAAATCACAGAAACAAAAACTTCAGATCAACACTGTTCGTATGTTTTCAATAACGACGTAGATACTGGAAGATAAGAAAAACAAATTATCTTTAAAACATTCCCCCAAAAATAAAATCTCAAATTTCTGCTAATTATATTAGCTATCAATAGATCATCCACTCCATTCTTAACTCAAATCGGATAAAAACATACACCAAACCTTTTTTTCTCAACTTCCAGGCGATCAGACATACTGTCAAAATCCCAACTATACCCATTTTTTATTCATTACAATTTTGACTTCACTTCCTAAAACATCCTCATTTATCAAAATCTCAAAACAAAAAAAAACAAATGACCAGTCAAGGATGCTACTAACACTAATTTAACATTCAAGACAAAACCTAGTAATAGTAATATATCCTTCTCATCACCCTAATTTTTGCAGCAGGCTAACAGATCCTGGTGAATTCAAAATACCATTATAATGACTGTCCACATCGAAAACAAATCTCTATAGCAAACAGACCCAACATTAATCTTGTCACCCAGACACCCAATATGAAAATAGATGTTCCTCATCCCAAAGCTTCTTCAAATGAAATATACACCATAACTGAGCAAGCACCCAGCTCCTAAAGCAACAAAAAGTAAGATAAACCCTAAAAATGCCTACTGTATCCTTAATTCTCACAAGATTCTCTATCAGCAACTAGACGTTCAGAATACAAGCAAAAAAGTAAATAATCCATCGCTGCAACACCAACATAGCAAAAAAACCTCCATTTCGGAAAACCCACCTGACCATTCAGCTACAGAAACAAAACCCAACATAAACCCCCAAAATACAGACTGATTTCCATTTCGTTTTCTCACAGTTTCCCGACAAACAAGCAGCACAAAGTGAAGAAAAAAAAACAAGCGAATACGAATAGACAATATTATTCTTCATCTTTCTTTAGAGGAAAAAATAATCGAAAGCGAAGTATACCATTTTCCTTTTTGATATCCTCTCGCCTCCTCTTGCTGTGGCGGGGCCACACGGGGGCGGCGGTGGGGACCCCCCCCGCGCCCCCTGGGGCTGGCCCAATCGGCGATGCTGGTGCAACCCTCGCCGTCGTCCCTGGAGTCGGAGGAGCCACCCATGATCTCGATCCGTAGAAGGCGGTCGGAGAAGTTGCTGTCATTGAACGCGAAACCAAAATCGCCCTCGGAGGACGCTCCGCGTGAATAGTCTGAGTCCATCACCGTTTTCGGGTCAAACAGATCCGTATTCAAATCTCTCATTTTCCTCTTTCACCTTCTTCTATGTAACAGGAAATTTCTATTGAAATCGCTCTCTCTCTCTTCTCAGAGGTTTCGCGCTGCGGTGCGTGCGAAGAGGTCCTCGCTCTCTCTCTCTCTCTCTCTCTCCTCTGGTTGAAGAAAGAGATGAAGACCCGAGAGGGGATGAGGTGGCTTTATCCGGATGAGGGAGGAACGGAATTTGGGTGCTCCGGATGGTGACAAAATCAAATTTTTATTTCTTTCTTTTTTTTATTATATAAAATTAAAATATTAATGTGGCCGCCTATTTATCTTTTGGGGTACATTTTCTGTGTGTTTCTGTAACCGATTTTGGGACTATTATTTATCCCAGTAACTGATGACGTGGCGGCGCCACCTTCAACGGTACAGAAATGAGGGTCAATCATGGTGGCATCTATGTGTTTCTTTCAATTTTGTTATGCACTTCATTTTCTTTTTTGATTAATTATTTTTAATAAGAATTTTTTTAGTGGGATGATTGTTTTTTAAAAGGCAGTTGGAACCACTGTCCTCCCCGGAGGTCGCTTCATGTCCGATGGACCTGTTACTCGCTGGGCCCGTTGGTTGGAACTTGGGCTCTTCAACCTCCGAAGATCCCAATTCAGTATCGGTAGAGGGGAAACGACCCGCTTGTCGAAGGAGGAGGGCATGTCGATGATGAAGTTGTCGGCGCACTGTTCGCGTCCCTTGCCAGTACGGCGACAACGACGACGTCGACACTTGCGTGACGAGTATCTGGCGAGTTCATATGGGAAGTCTAGATTTGGTCTTCGGCGGTAGTGGATCCGGAGGCAAGGTGGCCAAGGGCCACAACCCAGGTTTTCTGGATCATGATTTACTAGGGGTGCAAAGCAGAGTGGAGGCGACATGCAACATATGCATCTCACGGAGAGGAACCTTGGGGGCCGAATAAGATGGGTCTGGTGGTTCTGATGGAGTGCCATACAAACTGGCGGTAGGGGCACACACCCTCGCCTAATGACGATCGACAAGACTAGTGAGGGGCCAGTGGATACTACCGCCTCACTGTCGTAAGGTGGTAGAGGTTCCACCAAGTACCGACAAGCTTGTCCCCTACCATCTTAGGAGCCAACATCTTCTGAACCCATGGGGGAGTATTCAATCCCCATGGGCCACAACTCTAACTCTCCGGCAATGAGCAAGCTCAACTCTAACTCTCCGTCATCATTAGATGTACCGGTGGTTGGTCCGTTATCACA
>JAYMSV010002058.1:0-11655 GCA_036897745.1 Erodium moschatum
ACACCGAGGTTTGAGAGGAGAAGATGGGAGAGAGTGGAGGTGTGGTTTTAGGGTAGGGTCAAAGTGTATTTATAGGGAAATTAGTTTTTTTTAAACCAGCAGCTGCCACGTGTCGCCGCCTGGTTGGTCAATCGACTAGCCGTTGGTGACCAGCCGACTAGTCACATCGCCGCAGGATTCAGCAGCGACACGCTGCGATGACCCCCGGAACGACGACCAAAACAACAACACCTCGTCGCTTGTGTCGTTGTTTTGCAAACAGTCGCTCCGAAACAGCGGTAAAACGCCGACCGCTCCGGATGCTCTAAAGCATATTCAATGAGAAACTTAAACTCATACTTTTGATCCTAAACCTATGTCATTTTTAATAGTTCGTACTTAAATATGTGTGTATAGATTGGTGATAATTTTTTGTTTTATAGTTCTGGAATAAACACGTGGCCAAATAGTTCCTTTGTTGGCTCCGACCAAGCTGAGGTGCTTGTGACATTGCCTTCCAGGTCACGGGTCGAACAAAACAACAGATCAGAAACGACCAAAAGTTGGATCTCAGTTCGGGTCAAACCAGCCATAAATGGAGCCCCACATGGAAACCCAATTGTGAGCTGGATCTGGACCACATCGGACCACAGACATCCGACACGTGTGCCCGAGACAGGACACCTTGTCCGCTCCACTCCACCAACGGCCGTTAGTTAGTACTCGGAACTGAAGTACGGTCGTTGACTTTCACTCGCGTGCTGTCGCGCGTGTCCTACACCCCCGTCCCGACAACTTCTCTCGTGCCTTTTTCACGAAGACCGATCATGTTTTGTATCGGATATGATTGCATGGGTCGTATCCACCGTATGAAGACTTTCTGATTGGTACGGCCATACACACGTAACTACAACAACAATGTGTGTGAAGATTGATTTAAAGTCATGATGTGTGACAATAAGAATCATTTTATCTGTATGAAAGCTTCAGGTTTGATCATTTTTAAATAAACGGTGGTGATTATGTATATTTATCGTAAAAACAAAATATCAAACATGCATCTATGTCATAAATCAAACCATAGATAGTCTCTGATTGGGATTGGTCCGTGCCTTTTGCTTTTAAATCTTATGTTTCCGCTTATTTTGGGTCTATGATGAAAAGTGTATTGTTTCTACGGATTCAGAACGCATATATACTTGTTCTATGTTGAGAGCTCTGGGCTATATTCCAGAACTCTGGATCCTCGATCATCTATTTATATGCGAGTTATTTGTTGATCATGTTCCGCCCTGTTTTAAAAAATATAACATTAATTTAACTTATCATCGTGGTAGCCCATACACTAAAGCTGAGATTTCCTCAAAAAAAAACTGAGATGAAGACTAAATTTTCATTAAGTCTTTGGATCATCTTCAACGATATTAGCTCGTTATAGTTGATATTTAATATGAGATAAAATAGCAATATTAGACTAAAAAGAAACCATCACATAGTTAGAATAGTACGAGTTGGATTAATACTGGTTTTAGTTTATTGTAATATGAGTTTTTTTTTATATATATTTGAAAAGAGAACGTATTTCTCAGTGAAAAGTAACGGTTATACTTTCACCTAAGATCGAGTGATTCACTCAGACAATGAAATCATAACTCAAACCACAACCATCATCTAATTCATGCATCCTTTCGACCAGACATCGACGATCCATATATCTTGCACGATTTTTTCTTGCAAGTTGAAATTGGTCTTACATAAATGTAACCCATAGACCAATAGGGAGCGGCTCCACTTATATTGATTTAGTTGTGCCATTTATTCGATCCCTTATTTCCCTTTCGCCTCGTAGGTGAGGCCATCAATGGTACATAATTATCTATAGCTAATTTAATGCATGACAATATATATTTATACTCACCTAATCGCGTATTTATGTCAATGCAAAATAAATAAATAACTAATAAAACCATATATAATTTACCACTGATAAAATAAAACTAAAGAATTTCAGGAATTGATTAAAGTGGGTGAAAATTATAAAAAAATACAACAAATAATTATTGAAACAGACAGGTTAACATAAAAAGTGAGAAAAAATTAACCGAAAATGATGGATTAATTGCTAAGAACATGTTTTTTTTTTCTAAATCATAAACACAAACGTGTATTTATACTCTTACCTTAACATAAAAAAAATTTAATTATAACAACATTGAAGAGCATATGGTTACATTATGATACATCATTATGAAGTTCACTTTTATATATGTCACCTGTAAAGCAATAGGTATTAGTAATCATACGAGATAAAAGTAAAATAGTATATCACTATATCTTAAAGATTGCAAATAATTATTGGAATCTACATAGTAGTTTTCAGTAGCTAATCAAAATTGTAAGAACACATTTTTTTTTTAACTCAAAGGTGCAGAATTTTATTAAAATAAAAGAGGCAGTACAAGTATAGCGTAATCGGAGGGCTCAACACACGTAACTCTAAGATAAAATAATCGTCATAGACGATATTATCATAAACAATATTGAGCTCTCCATATAGACATGAAGAAATGGTGGGGGTAGAAGACGGAACTGATAGTCTTGTTCAAGTATTGTCTAAACGCTGCATGTGTGGGACAAAGCGACCGAACTTGAACTCATAAGAACACGTCAATTTGAGAGATAATTATATAAAAGTATATTAAATCACATGTATATTGTTCAAAATTTCTTATTTTATTATATTTGAGTAATAAATGGTAAATGTAACAAAGAATCTTGATTTGATTGTTCACTTCGTTACGAGGTTCTCATCAAGAAATAAATTTGTAATATAATTCTTTTACGATAATAAACAAAATAAATGAACGATACACGAATAACTCGTTCGAATTCTCTAAATTGTTGCAGCCTTGCAGGAGTGTTTGTTATTTATTACCACAATAAAATCAAGTGAGAACAATAAAAGTGGAATATAATAAAATGATTTTTAAAGCATTTTAATTAAATAAAAAACAATTACCTTCCATTAATAATATTTCACGATTATTATTATAAAAATAAAAAATTATGACAAATTGTATGTACATGTAATAGTATTCCTAATTTTATATTACCAAATGATAATATCTGACAGTATTTAACTCAATTAATAATCAACAATGAATAATTTTTGCTGGTGAGTCCCGAGATGAACAGGCGAGGACTGAAAAGCAGTCCCGTCAGGAGGGATGTTAGGATCCTCTGGCTTTAGGGACTGGTTTCGGGAGGGGTCCCTGAGGAAAGTCATGCCTTCTACAACTGATGCAGTTCAAGTTCAGTCGCTTTGGCCCCAGATGCAACGTTTAGGCACTACCTTGAGCAGAACTTTCAGTTTCGTTATTCAACCCCCCACTTTCCTTCATGTCTTCGTGACGTCCTAATACCGGTCTTATCGGTTATATTGTTAAAAGAACCGCGAACACTTTTGTTCTATATCCGTTCTTATTTAATGGTCAGGGAGTTATCTCTGACGCACTTGATTGTAGTTGATTTTGAAGTTTAATAAAATTGGATCTTTTAGTCAATAAAAAAAACAATGAATAATTTAAACCATGTATTAATATCATAACCAAAATATGTCAAAAATTAAATTTTAGAAAGAATACATATTCAAAAATATTATCAATTATATGATTGACCACCTAAACTAAATCCATCGATATAAATATTCTTCAATTATTCGAATACGAAACATAAATTAAAACCCACTTGAATATGACACATCGTTATTAGTAGCTAATGCTAAAAAAATAAAATCACTCACGAGATTAACTTCCATATATAGAAATAAAAAACGCATTTTTATTCGAACTAATATTCCGAATTGTCGTAATGCTGACCACGTGGCGAGTCGGCATTGGACAGTGACAAGACACGACCACATCTTGACTGCACATGACTCCAACCTTCTTCTTCCTCCTCACAAGTCTCTCTCTCTCTCTCTAAAACACACTCTCTCTCTACAGCTAAAAAAAGTATAGTAGGTGAAAAGCTTAGCTTCCCCCACAAAACAAAACCTTACCGTTTTATCAAGACACTGCCTCTCTCTCTCTCTCTCTCTCTCTCTCTCTCTCTCTCTCTCTGTTTTGTACCTAATCCAACGCGCCAGGATTTATGTGAATTTTTGATTTTTTTTACACCCAATTACAGCCATTGTAGGTTTAGCTAGCTCGAGAGCTCTGTAGGTTTTGTGGGTTTGTGCTAATTCTTAATTTTTTTTGTACCCAAAAGCTCGCGAGAAGCTTCGAGAGAAAATAGAGAAGGTAATGGCGAATTGGGTATTTTGATTTTCGTTTTTCTGTTTGTTTAATCGGAAACCTAATCGGTTCCCGGTGCTTCAGATCTTGCCGATTTGGGCTCAAGCGAGATAGTTCGTGGCTGGGTTTTGATTTTGGAGCTCGGGGGGTTTGGGGATTTTGATTTGGTGAGATGTGCGGCATTGTTGGTGAGCTAAGCTTTCTCGTTGTCGATGCTAATTTGTGAAAATGGCGGCTCCATTGACGGCTTTCGAGCGACCTCGAGCTGGTGGTTCCAATACGGTATGTTTTTGGCTATGGTGGGTTCTGTTTGGTTGGGGAGAAAATGGGGGGAAAGTGATGGGAATGGAAGGGAAGTATTGGATCTTTGTTTACTCCTTAGAAGGGTTTTAGACTGTGTCCTTAGATTATATGCAGGCTCATTTCATTTTTAGTTTAGCTGGGAAGATCTTGGTGGTAAGATTTAGCTTGCTTATATATTGTATTTATGTATATTTATTGCTGTATATTTTGAGTATTGAAATGGGGTTTTGGGATTTTGATTAGGTGAGATATTTTGGCTATTTTCTGGATGGTAATTGAGTTATATCGTCTCCCCAAACTTGGTTCTCTTTCAATGTCAGCACCATGGAAGTGTTTCTCTTTTGAATTTCAGAACCTTGCTAATATATGTTATGGGGATATCATTGTATTCGTTATGCTTGTTTTCTATTCGTTGATGGACCCAAAATGCAATGTATGTGGCCAATGTATGGAGGTTTTAGGAACTCCTATAGGTGAGGGGTTATCAATAACACACTGTTACCTTTCGTTATTCTTATTCATAAAAAATCCACGGATTTTCACTGAATAAGTGATGGTTTTATCTGGAACATATTGTCACCTTTTCAGTGTATTCCTTTTTGATGAATAACGAAAGGTGACAGTGTGTTCTTGATAAACCTCACCTATATAATGTGTTTTTGAGAATCAAAGGTCACCGAGGATCTGTTAGCTAAGTTACCCCTTTATTATATTTGTCAGTCTATATCTTTGAAAATATGAATGGTACGATGATGCCCAATGTGGTATGTGATTTTTTTTTTCCCGAGTTTGGAAGTGTTTAATTCACTTATAATAAGTGCATCATGAAGCTCTTGCCTGGAAATATCTATCCCATGTGAATCAAACATCCAAATGCAATGGTTATGCTTGTTTTTTTTATTCGTTGATGCACCTATAACGCTATGTATGTGAACAATGGTTATGCTTTTTTAATTGGGGTTCCCTTATGCGCCCAGTTGGGTTGGCCTGGTGGTCAGAGAGCTCTCTCAGACTCTCACCTCTTTGAGGTCAGAGTCGAACCCCAGTGAGTACATCCATTTGCTTGGGAGCAGGTGAGGGTAGAGTAGGACTTCCCCGCTTTCTTGCTGATAAAAATAAATAAAATTGGGGGTTCCTTAATGCTTGCTATGTAAATATAATAGTTTTTGGATAATTAATCATTCAATGCTCTAATACAAAATGTCTTGGCAGGTTTTCAAGAGTGGCCCACTTTTCATATCTTCAAAAGGTTAGTGAACAATTTTCTTTTTATGTTTGTTTAATGCCATATATATACACGTTAACTCATATGCTTTAAAACAATTATTTTCTAAGTGTGCACATTGAATTACTGGTGAATGTAATAATCGCTTGGTTCCATCTTTGGACTTATTGTTATGATACTTAAAATCAAATCAACTTCGTGTTTATTTTCTCCATTCACAGACATTTATCTTGTAATCTTGTTAATAAACCATTGTTGTGGATGAATCCAGTTCTTAGAGTGAGAGAGAGAGAGAGAGATGTTAATGTTGCACTTGCTTTAGGGACCTCCCCCATACTTTAGGTGTAGACCCCAATCGTACCTCTAGTTTTTGTATACTTACTTTCCCCTCATAGAATTAAATCTCTCTCTCACACACACCCCTTCTAGGAACTCTAAGGATGACACGAATTGCGCTGCTAATGATGCCCTTCTCGAGGTGGCTTCTCCTTAGTAGGGACCACAATATAGCTTTTAGGAATATTTGCAAATACTATCCGTGAACTATTTTTTTTTGCAAATGACATCACCCAACAATTATCTGTCTGCAAATCCACTAACAGGGTATTTTTATTTTTGCAAAAAGTCGAAAGTAACCATGCAAAAGTGTATATGTGAGGGTTCCAAATTTCAAAACATGTATACGTGAGAGTTACAAGTTGCAAAACACGTATAATGTAAAGGGCAAAACTGTCATTTCCAAATTTGTTTTTTGTTTTTTGTAATAGGACTTTTGCAAAGACTATCTTGTTTTTCTGTTACATTCTTTTTTGTAACATGACTTTTGCATGTGATAACCTCATGGACATTTTCAGGAATAGGCTGGAAGTCTTGGAAGAAGCGATGGTTCATCCTCACACGGACATCTTTGGTTTTCTTCAAAAACGATCCTGTAAATATCAACCTTCTCTTGTCTAGTTCATGCATTTACTCCACCTTCTTTGTCAGCATTTGGAGAAAGTGGTAGCATTGTATTGCATATTCCTTACATATATGATACATTGACGTTGTTTCCTAACCAAGATGATGATCAAATTGTTGATTTTAATGATATTAGTTAAACAAATAGAACCAAGCACGCAGACTCCTTCCTAATCAAACTGGGCCTAAATTGTTTATAAACCATTCTAAGAAACCCTAATGAAATACTTAATACAATCTTGGAGCATTATATAAGGTGATGAGGGCATCTCCAATGGGATTAGCCCAGGTGAATTGTGATTTTTCAGCAGAGAGAAACTAAAAAAGTTGGACTAATTGAAGCAGTCCACAGTTGTATTAGCCCAGGCAGGGCTATAACAGCCCATGCTAATTGCAGAAAAGGACACATGACAGCCTGAGTGGCCGGACGGAAGTAGCCGTTGGGCTTTCGCCCAAGGCTGGGCGAAATGCCCGGGAGATGAAACCTTTGCCCAGGTGAATTCGCCGGGCCTATTCGCCCGTTGATTTCGACCCCGTGGAAGATTCTACCAGAGGAAATGCTATATTTATTGCATAATAAAAGATTCAGCAATCAACTCTTTTCATTTGATGACGGTGAATTTTTAAAGTTATGGCTCATTTGGAGAACAAGTAAGAGGAAAACAAGTGCTCATTATTTTGGTTGTCTCGCAGAGTGCACTCCCACAGAGAGGCGGTGAAGTAAATCTGACTTTGGGAGGCATTGACTTGAACAATTCGGGGAGGTACGTGCTATTGCTCTATGTTGTCTTTTGTACTTCTTTATAATCTGGCTAATGGTTGCATCTTCTGACTTGCAGTGTTGTTGTAAGAGAAGACAAAAAACTTTTAACTGTATTGTTTCCTGATGGACGCGATGGGCGAGCATTTACCCTTAAGGTGCTTGATAAAATAACAGTCTTTCTGCATTTCTTAGGAATAATTACAAAAACGTACCGGAGGTATTCACTTTTTTCAAGTTGTAGCCCTCATCTCTGATAGTACCAGAAACATACCATGAGCTTGCCTTTTCTTGCACTATGTGTAAGTTTGTTTCAAAATGATTTTACCCTTGGATATTTTTTTAATAAAAAATAAGTAAAAAACAAAAAATTCCAGAATTTTCACATTTCTTAATTTTCTTCCTCTTTGGATATACAAAGAGGAAGAAAATTGAGGGAGATGAAAATACTAGTTTTTTTGTTTTTACTTATTATTTTTAAGGGATAAATTTGTCATATTGAAACAAATTTACACAAAGTGCAACAAAAGGAAAGTTCAGGGCACACTCATGCAACTTTCAAAGAAGAGGGCTACAACTTGCAAAAAGTGAATATCTCAGGGTACTTTTTTTCAGGTATCCTTTTTTTATTTAGTACATTATATATTTTGTATTTATTACTCTCTTACTCTTATTTTCAATTCTGAGGCTTATGATTTTTCCTTAATATTTTAGGCCGAAACATCAGAGGATTTGTATGAGTGGAAAACAGCCCTAGAGCATGCTCTTGCACAAGCGCCTAGTGCTGCCCTTGTTATGGGACACAATGGGATATTTCGGAATGACCCAACCGATTCCATTGACGGGTCGTTCCATCAATGTACCTACTTCTTCATTGCTACATATTTTCTTCAGTTTTACTGTTCTTAGTATCAGCAAATATGAACATGTGCATCTCAATTTGCTGAATGTGACACTTCACATTTTGGTGCGTCTCTTATGTATATCTGTGAAAACATATGATCATCAGACACTTCAAGAACAGTATTGATTGATTATTGTTATCAAGATCCAAATTTGACTTTAATGAAATTATGATTCTAGGAGATACATTAACTAGTTTGAATTGATTACGATTGGATGCATCCATGATTAAATCAAGGAATTTCTTGCAGGGAGGGATAAACGCCCTGTCAAATCTTTGGTTGTCGGAAGACCAATTTTGCTTGCCCTAGAAGATATTGATGGAGGTCCTTCCTTTCTAGAGAAAGCCCTTCGGTTTCTGGAGAAGTTTGGCAAGTCTATTTCACATTGTTGTGTGTACACATAGAAGGCGAATATCTTCTGGAAAGTTGTTAACATTATTTGTTTCCTTTTCATCAGGAACTAAAGTAGAAGGAATATTGCGCCAGTCAGCTGATGTTGAGGAAGTAGATCGACGAGTCCAGGAATATGAACAAGGTACTTTTTTGCAATTATCCCTTAAAAGCTTTCTCTTTTATATAAGCCCTTAAACTGAGATTATCTCTTAATTAGTCTTCTTCCAATTGATTTAGGCAAGACGGAGTTTGCTCCTGATGAGGATGCTCATGTTGTCGGTGACTGTGTTAAGGTATTGTTTCTTGCTGCCTCATCGATTTATTGCTTCTCTTGTTGTGTAAACCGGTATAGATTTGATCTACAGCATGTTCTTCGGGAGCTACCTTCTTCTCCAGTTCCAGCGTCTTGCTGCACTGCATTGCTGGAGGCTTATAGTAAGTACTATCACAGCCTTGAGTCTTAACCAAGAATAGCTGTAGCATGATGTTGTCAGGATATGATAAGTACTCTAAAATGATGATTTTACCCTTGAAAATTTTAATTTAAAAATAATAATTAAATCGCCATTTATACCCTAATAATTCACTATTATGCTAGTCCTATATACTCATTGTGCTATAAATTTAAAATATTATCGTACTCTGTATACTAATATTTGTGCATTGCCTATCCCTTGGCTACAGAAATCGATAGGAAGGAAGCTAAAGTTAATGCAATGCGTTCTGCTATAATGGAGACATTTCCTGAACCGAATCGCCGTTTGTTGCAGAGGTAAACTGTCTCACAAACATTTTGCCATTTGATTTTTCAGTCTTCATTGCATTTTTGTGTGCCTCTTTGCTCTGTTTTCAAATGCAAGCCATTACGTTTTGAGTACTTTAGTTAGTGTTTGGATTAGCATTTGTAAAACCCGATTCCAATAAAAGTTCTAATATTTTAGAATTATGGTATTTCAAATGAGAGGAGAATAGTTTTAAGGGATAATTGCCAAAAGAAGGTACTATAGAGGTATTCACTTTTTGCAACTTATAGCCCTCGTCTTTGATAATTACAAAAAAAAACTGCCCTGAACTTGTTTCTTTGTTGCACTTTGTATAAATCTGTTTCAAAATGACGCTTTTACCCTTGGAAATTTAAATTAAAAAAATAATAATCAGAGAACAAAAAAAAATCCAATTTTTCATATCCTTTAAATTCTTACTCTTTGTACGGTACTTGTTTTATATTAAATCTAAATTAAGGGATATGAAAATTTGGATTTTTTGTTTTTTACTTGTTTTATATTAAATCTAAATTGTAAGGATAAACTCGTCATTTTTATACTACTTGCAACAAAAAAGACAAGTTCAGGGTATTTTTTGCAATTATCAAAGAAGAGGGCTACAACAAGTTGCAAAAAATGAATACCTCAAGGTACTTTTTTGCTATTATCCCGTTTTAATATGAAATAATTTTTTTAGTTATGTTTGTAAGTAGCTTGAATTTGGCTCAAATCTAAATCCATCTCCTTGGTTATCCAAATGAAAGAACTTCAAATCAAATCCACATGTCTACTTTCACTTTCTGAATTCAATTTATTTAATTTGATATGTGTTTACAGAATTTTGAAGATGATGCACACAATTTCATCTTATTCTCAAGAGAACCGGATGAATCCATCCGCAGTTGCTGCTTGCATGGCACCGTTGCTCTTACGCCCGTTACTTGCCGGTGAATGTGAGTTGGAGGACGACTTCGATATGAACGGCGATAATTCCGCTCAGCTTCTTGCTGCTGCAAATGCCGCGAATAATGCTCAAGCTATAATCACAACTCTTTTGGAAGAGTATGACAATGTCTTCGATGTAAGACACCAAATCCTTTTGCCTCTTAAATATCATCTCCACATTTTCCATTCCTTTAGTTTTGTTACATGGTAATGGTTTTAGAAACCGATTTCGGGTTTTACATTTTTCGGTAGTATGTGAAGGTCTGTAACTAGTTGTAAAATAAAGGGTTAATTGCACATAACCTTTATGAATTGCCCACAAACACATGAAATCACAGTTATAGAGCTTCACATACTACCGAAAAATGTAATTATTGAAATCCTCTTCATATTTCGAGCTATTAGTTGCAACAACTTGATACTCAGTATCATGGTCCGTCCTTACAGGATGAGAACCTACAGAGATGCTCTATTTCAGCCGATTCTCGGATCGAAAACAGCGACAGTGAGGACTCAACGGATGATGAAAATCCAGACAGCAAGAATAATGGGTACCATGATGCTGAAAATGAAGTTGATCAAGAGACAGATGATGATCACAATGAACGTGTACTCAGTGGGAAACTCAGTGAAAGCAGTGGATCTGCAGGCAGTGATCTCTATGACTATAAGGTTCTAATTCCCTCTCTTTCTGTTTACATGCATGAAGATGTAGACATGTGCATGTATGTATCTAGAGATAATTGCATATGATTTCATAACATGAGCCTAATTGTTAAATAAATAGATGAGAAAATAAAGTATTTTTTAAAAATCATTTTTTCACATTACAAATATCTTTAGATGTTATTTATCTCCATCGGGGTCTCAAATCTTCTTTTCATCTAATGTTGAACTTTTGGTGCAAGATATCATTACAAACTAGTGAAAATCTCACTTAGCTACCCTTAAGTATGCACCTTTCTCAATCAAGTACCCCTAAGTTCAAAAAGTTTTTTTTGATAACCCCCTAAGTTCTTTTAGAGCATCTCCAATGCTCTGGGCGATTAACCGAGCTGAATCCGACCGATTTGCCCAGTCTCCCTCAATGGTATTAGCCCTCATGCATGGGTGAACCCAGTCAAAT
>JAYMSV010002059.1:0-11655 GCA_036897745.1 Erodium moschatum
TGAACAGTTTTTGCCGGTGCATGTGTCGCCCTCGGCCGGGCCCCTCCCGCCGTACCAATAGGCTAATGCAGTTGAAGCAGTGTTGAAGAATTGCGCGCTCGACAGCCCGAGGCCTGCATACCATGATTGCCTCGCGCTGGCCTTCCTAGGCCCGTCCAAGGTTGCTAAGAACAGTCCCATGATTCTCTTCTGCGAGGAGAAGGCTGTTATAGTTCTGTGATTGATGACGGCTTCACTAGCCAGCTGGCTTCCTTCCTTCTGCGCCTTGGCGGTTTTCTCTGGGTTACCGGACATCAAGACGCTCCTGGCGAAGAAGCTACCGATGACTATAGGCTGCACGGCGATCATGACGAGGGAGAGCTTCCATGTGAGCTTGAGCCCGAGGGAATAGGCGAAGATGGCTGCGAAGAACGCAGAGACCAGCAGTGACATCCTGTCTCCGACCAGAGACTTGACCAAGTTGGCCTCTGTTGCCAGCCTAGCGCAAATGGCTGCGCTCGTGTTCTCGTCCTCATCAAACCATCCAATCTCGAAGCTGAGGAGCTTTTCGAGCAATTTCTCTCTGACCCTTTTCGTCAGCCTCTCTCCCATGACGGCGAAATTGTAGTGCTGCAGCATACATATCAGGAAATTGAAAGCACCAATGCCCAAGAACACGAACGACAAGGTTCTTGATTTGGCCTTCATGACTTTTTCGTCGGTTCTGAAGTAATTGGCTATCAATGCTCCTACGCAGTAAGCGTTCACGGGCTGGACTGCTCCGGTGCCTAGCGCTCCGAAGCAGCCAAGCAAGGCTTTCCCCCACTCGGGCGCGTTCATTTTCATCAAACGCCATTGTGAAGGAGGAGCAGTGTAATCAGCTTTCTTGAAGTTGAGCTCGTCGATCCCACTTGGCGCTGTGTTGATGGAATATGAGTAAGGGGCGCTGATAGAAAACGCGGGACTGAAGGGATGCATCACCGGAGTTCCTTGGACGCTTGATCTCACGGTGATAGGGCTCGGAGCAACACTCCTCCGGCTATAATAGGGGCTTGCATCAATGCTATTGAAACTCGTCTTGTAGTAGGGGCTTGCATCGTCCATCTGATAGTTGAAATTCTCCGGAGCCTCGTTTTGTGTTGCAATTTGCTGGAGCTGCAGCATTTGGGAGTATTCCCCACCGTTCATGCTGATCAGCTCGTCGTGTGTGCCTGACTCGATCACTCTCCCAGCTGCAAGAACCACTATTAGTTTTGCTCTTCGGATTGTTGAGAGCCTGTGGGCGATTATGATTGTTGTCCTCCCAACTGATGCCTTGTCGATTGCCTCCTGAACTACTTTCTCTGACTGCGAATCCAGCGCACTTGTTGCTTCGTCTAGTAGGAGGATTTTCGGGTCCCTGATTAGAGCTCTCGCTATTGCAATTCTCTGCTTCTGTCCTCCTGATAACTGAAACCCGAATTGACCAACCTGAAACAGATTCATCTTGTTGTTGTAAATGAACATTGGGGGTACTAAATGACTCTAATCATCATCTTACAACATCAGTGTTAGAATATAATCGGGCCTTCAACTATCAGCTTGAGCTTTTAGTTGAGTCGATCCTCTAATAATCAGCTTACCTGAGTTTCATATCCATCTGGTAACTTGGAGATGAAGTCATCTGCATTCGCATTCCTCGCTGCATTGATCACATCATCCATTGTAGCGTCTTCCTTCCCGAACAGTATATTCTCTCTTATGGTGGTAGCGAAGAGGACGGGTTCCTGGTTAACCAGACCCATCTGAGATCTCAGCCATTTCAGCTGAAGTCTTGTTATTTTATACCCATCCAAAAGAATCTCCCCTTCAATAGGATCGTAGAACCGTTGAAGCAATGCGATTGTGGTAGACTTACCAGATCCACTGCCCCCTATACAGCCTCCTGTCTTACCAGCTGGTACCTTAAGATTGAGCCCCTGCAAGATTGGAGTGTCGGGTCTCGAAGGGTAGTTGAAGTAAATGTCCTTAAACTCGATCTCTCCTCTCACATACGACAAGGCCTTCCCTTTCCTGTCTTCTGTGTCTATGGCCGGGACTCTATCAATCATCTCAAAGATCCGAGTAGATGCAGCTTTTCCCTCTGTCACAACCGTTATGTTTGGGAGCATGCCCAAAACAGTCCTGTAAAAAAAAGATTCAAACAAAGTCAAGACTTGGACTTGGAGACCAATGTGGTTTGAGGAAGTGAGACTTACAATCCTCCCATGAGTATATTGAATCCAGAAATGAAAACGTCGCCGCCTTGTTCATTTTGCTGGGTGACCAAGTAAGTTCCTACCCAAGCCTGGAAAGCCCATCCTACATAAATCATTCCGAAGCTTCCCATCAGCAACCCTTTTGCAAAGCCTTGCTTCACCCCGAGCTCCGTGACCTTTTCCAGTGCTTGGCTGTACTTTTCAAGGGTTTGGCGCTCCCCGACGTAGGAGTAAACAGTTCTTACTGAAGAAATTGCTTGTTCTGCAATTCCTCCAGCAACCCCGTAAGCCTCAATAGTCTGCATTACCGTGTCCATCATCATCTTGCCAAACATAAGTGCTGGAATGATGAACATGAGGGTCAGTGGGAGGGCTGCTAGAGCAAGCTTCCATGAGAGGACCAGAGCAAGTATGTAGCAGAAAATGAAAGTGGACATGAACGCGATGCAATTAGGAATCTGCAGAATAAATAAACAGTAAGCTTCAGCTAAAATTTAAAACGGGCCACTTTATATCAGGTCGGGTTTCCACGACTAAAAGGTCAACCTTGGTAATTAGGTGTGACCCTAGCCTTTATAAGTAGTTCTTTCTTATATTTATTCGATGTGAGTTCAATTTTAACAGGTGAAGCGTAAGGATGTCATTGAAATAAGACCTTCTCACATAAAGCGACTTGGATTGCAGTGGCATCTGAGGCGATGGTTGAGACAACCTGGTAAGTTGTGGAAGAACCAGAGGTTTGTGTGTCAAAGAAGCTGACGTCTTGTCTGAGGACAGCTTTAAGGTACTCCATTCTTATACGAGATGTCTGTCTCTCAGCCGTTCTTGCCCAACAAAGTCCTTCTGTGGCCGAGAACAGAGATGCATATATAAGTGAAAAAAATGGTTTCCCAAATGAATAAGTGATGTAGAGAAGCATATGACATACCAACAAAAGCAGCAAATCCAACTGCAACTGCAACCAAGAACAGCCTGAGAGCATACTGAAAAGTCGAGACCACAAAGTAATCAAAACAAAACCCATAATCGTTGAAGTAAGAACAAACAGACAAGAAATGGAATAAATACCTTGTCCACTACACTTAAAGCAAACTCTGTATCAGGAGTGACCTTTCCATAATCGTTGATGACACCGCTGAGAACATACATCATCACAGGATTCTGCAGCCCATCTCCAATGCATCCCAAGGTCCCGAAGAACATCAACACCTTGTCCACTCTATCAGCGTACCTAAACATGCTATCTTTACCCATCTTCACTCCTTTCTCACCTAATTACCGTATAAACTACTACATTCAAACTCACTATACACCAAGATCAAGATCAAAATACATACATAGGGATAGGGTGTTCTTTTTATATAAGCATTTCCAAGTCCCTCCAACTGACAAGAGATCTGCAGGCCACTATCAAAAATCTTGTCTCATTCCATTAACTTCTGGCAGTGCCAAATGGAGTGAACCGCTGCATACAATAAGCCGGCTTTAATAGTAATAATGCCTTGTTGGAATTCTCAATGTTTGTTTCTATATTTCCAGCCGTTTAGTTTCTTCTGAGCTGCTTATCTGTCCGTATCTACGCCAAAAAAAAAACACTTGAAGAATCTTTAGTTCCAAGGAAGCATGGATTATTCTTCTTCAGCCAATCAGACCTAACGAATATACGAGCTGATGAAAACGACCTTAGATTTGATGATGATCTTGAGGCATATCTCATAGGACTCACAGCTTTCAATTCTTTATTTAGATCCCCTCGACAAGAGTAACAACAAGAGAATATTAACCATTTGAAATCTATTTTATCATTTCCAATGCAGTTTCACAAGAAAAGATGATTCACAACTTACCTGTCATTCAACCTTATTGCTGCAGTGGTCATTTTCTTCACTTCTCTTCCCATTGTTTTTACCTTCAAAGCCATCTTGTGGTTGATTGTACCTTTGAATTTAACAACACTTGTAGTTTCAACATGTGTAAGGTTGTTGGTGTGGAACCTGTCAACCGAATCAGTCCTCTTTACATCCTGGTATTTTTAATGTTTGTGTCTCTGTCTGTATCTAGGAAGAGTATCAAAAGTCACTGCATATCTGCATAATTTGAAGTTCTTCCTTTTTAAAATGAAGACATCAATCAGTTTTCTAGTATTATGATTTGTAAGAGCATTACATCACCAGGCCCAGCTTGGGAAAAAAAATCATTTATCAGAAAAAGACCTGCAGTTCCTATCTATCAAGGGAAAAGATGATGACTTTTCTTTTTCTTCTTTTGTTTGCCCATGAACCTTCATTTCAATCCAACCCAACCCAGGAAGATACACTCAAGGAACATTTTTTGGGGGTTAATTGCTTAAAACTACCTTATGTATTGCCCACATGCAAAGAACTACCTTATGTATTGTCCACGTGCGAAAAACTACCTTATCTTTTGACCGTGGTTGTTTAATGACAAATTTTGAAATGTTCCGTTAAAATGGATGAAAAATTAGGGACTTGGACAATAGATAAGGGTAGTAATTTTGTTGAAAAAAATAACAGACAATTGTGGTCAAAAGATAGGGTAGTTTAAACACGTGGACAATGCATAAGGTTGTTTTTTGCACATGGACAATACATAAGGTAGTTTTAAGCAACTAACCCTTTTTTTCATTCACAAAGTTTGAGATCAGACTCTGGGTAGGAGAATCAATCTCATTACCACTTGAGACAACATGCATTAGTTAAGGTCATGGTCTCTTATTCTTTGCAGTAAGTACTCCTAAACATGATCACATTCAACTCGAAATGTTATCTAATTCACAGATTCTGTCAACATTACATAGCACAGTAATCTGTATCAGACACTAGAGAAAAGAAGCTAAGAGCATATAAGTTGAGTCTCACATGTTTCATGAAAATGCATAGAACTCAACCATGCTATTCTACGCTAACATGAAACACGACGTTCAATGGTAAGCAAGTACTCGAACCTCCTCTGTCTACAAATCTATTTCATCTAACATAATAACAGGGACATAAAAAAAAAAACAAGTTCAGAGACACGAGGATGTGCTACGAAAATAATATTTCAGGGACAACTAAAATTATTCAAATCAAGTGCTATAAGCAAGTCCAACACCAAAATACTTAAACACATATAGAGAAGGAAAACAATCTCTTCACAACTTAAGACATATGATATTATTGTCTACCAATCATAGCCTTTCAAATGCTTTTTTTTTTCTTTCTAAATATTGCCCAGAGAAGAAAAAGACCACTGCATGTTCAGAACTGCGGAAAATTCCTGCAAGAGCGTGTACATAAACAACACGTCAGTTTACAGTTCCAAGGGAATACTATAATGGAAAAAAGCAGAGTTCTTCAAACCTTATTCTCTAAATAATTAAATTTGATCCTAATTCTCTGGATCCAAGCGTCCCCTACCTGTCATAAAAGAAAAGGAGCGCACTTCAATACGTCAACACTAATTGTTTCCAACATAAACCATAATATGCTAAAGAAATTGTTATAAAAGTGAAATAAATCTTCTTCGGGGGCTGGGATTTTTGCAAAGACTGTTTCCATATTTTGAACCTGTGACGTGACCTCCAAACTCCAATTCGTAAGGTATCAACCCAGACAACCCTTACCATTGTGCCAAAACTCACCCTCTAACTAAACATGTACATATAAGTAATAATTTCATATCAGACAATTCGGGGATTGTGACTAAATAAAGATACTTACATGAGAGAAGACTTTCTGTATAAGTGAAGACCACTGGAGAAATGCTGTCGAACTCATCATGAAAATCAACTTCTGTCCAAATCTCCGAATCTAGATTATAGATAAAATAATGATCTGTAGTTATGAGAAAAATATCTCTGCCTCGTGCAACAACAGATTCAGCACACTCCGAAGTATCATAGGGAATTTTAACGCTACACTTAACCTCCCATGTGGACAGGTCAAAGTCCTCTAAACTCCACATTTGCATCGTAATCTCATCATCAAATACAACAACTAATGCCAAGGTACCTTCAAATTCAACCAAGAAGGAGTGCTCAGTCACATCCACAGGAAGGCTTACTGTTGTAAAATAACCATCCATATCCATCGAAAAGATGGAGCCCGGTATTGCCTCATATTCTTCTGATTCTTCAGATTTAATAAACCAATAAACTTTACCATCCACGCATACATGGTGAGAATGTGCGGGATGATGTCTCCGGTAAAAGTTCATGGGATGCGGATCAACACTACCTATCTGTCTCCAGCGTCCAGTAATTGATGAAAACATCTCACACTTGTAAGACTCCAAATCTCGACGACAGAAAAACCGAAATACCTTATATTCATTAATCCCAGGTCCAAAACCAACTCCAATAATTGGCAGATCATATGACCGAGTGCCTTTTGGGAGTAACAGGACTTCTCGAGTGGCGGGGTTACATATGCGGGTTTTCCGGTCATACTCATTCCAGCTTCTCTCTCCCTGGACTTTTTGGGGTGGATAGTTGACGCAACATAGCAAGCCATTAAAGGAGCAAATAATTCTAACAGTGTGTTTACCTGCAAAACCTTCAAGTGGAACCATTTCAATCACATCCCCATCCCCATTCACCAAATAAACATTGGTAACTGCACCTGCTGCAGGATATACTATGTATACGGGGTTTCCTCTGGACACGCTTAACTGCAACGCAATCAAGTATGGGCTACGGATCACCTTGTGCCACTGTTTACAAACACATTTTGATGCTAAAAGGGACTTAATGGGTACTCTTGCGAGGATATTGGCAAACACATCTGTTGCTTGCTCCATATAGTTCGAATTACTGGTTGTGATTTTCTTACCACCATGTCCAACCATCCTTCAACTAATTTCCTTTGTCAAATGGGGTATATCTGCATTAGGATGAATACAAGTTTATCATTCTACGAAAAAGGTGTATCAAAATATAATTTCTTCTTGAATGCAGTGGAAACAAATGCTTTATGTTTACCCAAATCATCTCTGGTCATCTCCACCCCTTAAGCTTATTTTACAATGTATGCATTGAAAAGTAAACGAAGATTTAAGAAAAGAAAACTTGGCATATATCAATGCAAAATTTATGGCTCAAACTGTTTAAAGCTTTCACTGGTGATATGTTCACAGTAACAATAAGCAACACATAGAGTTCCCCTCAGAGTTAACAGTTGACCACACTATAAAGTTACAACTAAGGGCTTAAGTCCTTTTATTTCTAGCCTGAAACAAATCAGAAACATTGTTTCAAGTAGATTCAAGTAGATAAAATCTATCATACACGTCAATTTTCTGAATAAAGTTCTGAAATTTCAAAAATAGAAAAGAAACAAAAAACGTTAGGGTCGAGATTTGGGTTAAAGTTTATAAAATTGGGATTTTTGAGGGCCGGAAAGGGAATAAGAGGGTGTAGATCTGGTTTTAGAATTGTAAATAACAAAGGAGAAATCTAGAAGAAAATTGCAAGTTTGAAACTAATAAATTCTTAGTTATCAAACTCAAAACCAAAGAACACATGGCACCACAGAGAAGTGAGAATGCATCAAACAAGCCACAAAGCAACCATTTGCTGGAAAAAAAATTTATAATTCTTTCAATGTGTAAGCTGTAAGAAGAGTTAGATCCACAGATAAGATGTTGAAGTATAAAGTTGTACATCAAAGAAAAGAAAAAGAAAAAAGAGAGATGTATATATAAAGGGAAGAGTCAAACAATTTATAATCATATTTATAATCTTCAATGAAGCATCCGATCTGAAGATTTGACACCAAACCTTCATACAAATCCAAATCATTTCTAAAATACGAATGATATATATTTTTTAATGACTTACCTACAATTAAAAAATGAAAGAGTATGAATACTAAACAGAACAGAAACCGTCATACATCATATCAAAGGGGTACTCACCATTAAGATCGGAATACCACCTGATGCCGTTGAGGGAAGACCAAATACTTGTCAAATTGAAAAGAAAGACCGATGTTTCTGTCAAGCGTCAACCATGGAATTTAGGTCTTCATACATCACAACAGCTGTTTGGTAGATGAGATTTCATGAGCATGAATCTTAATGAGAAGAAGCAATATATATAGCAAATATTTGACAAATTACTGCTATTTAGTAAAACTGTGAAATGTTATACTGCATAACGTGTCATCCTCATCTGTTATACTGAAGGAAATCCGGAGAGGTTTCATATGGACTGGCTAGAAATTTCATCTAACCACGACTTTCTTGCCTTTTCCGGAAAATACGAAATAATTTACAATGGGCGGTGCTGGTTTTTCTTGCACAATGATTTAGGTTATCTAAAAACAGAAAAAGGTGGCCAAAAGAAGAAAACACATAAATGAGAGAAAAATAAAATTCATATACATAAGATTCTGATAGTAAGAAGAATATATGATTACAGATTTCCCATATAAGGGATTAGGAATACCACATAACTGAGAGTCTCGCTATTGCAACAAAATTCAGTTGTCAAGCTACTCCCATTACCTTCATAACCAAAAATTGATATGACTTTTCCCATGATAATGGTGTGGATCTAGATAGAACTCAGTAGCAGGAAGGGATTTAGGTTAATTGAGTCCAGGTAGCAGAGCAAGTACTTCAATTTTTTTAAAAAAAATACAGGAAACTCATGTGTGACGCCAATGCCTACTCTGTGGCCATATAAATCCAAGCCACTCGTAATGAGCTGAATTAAAATGATAAACATATCTTTAAACTTGTTAGCATTGCTTCATCCACCCACCAACTTCTCTGGGCAATCTCAACTCCAAACATCCCACTATAATAATTTTGCAACCTATAGCCTCTCCATCTATAAGTAGCAGAATGTTGCAAAATGGTTCTTTTGCTTTTATTCAGAGAACGAAATCTGAATCTGATCTACCAATATTGAAAAGGGTCTATCTCATTCAAGAGGTCCTTTTTGGTAGTTTAGTCTATTAGTGGCTAACAATTATTGAAAGAAAGCTTGTCTCAATGAAATTATGGGAACACCCAAAACCTGATAAGGAGAGTCTTTCATGACTCACATACAGCATCCTCAAAATACCACAAAAATCCCAAATTAAATGAAATAATTCATACCCATCAAACAGATTTCAGCAGTGAACATGAAACCTACCTCAGTAAACATAAAAATCTAAGCTTTGAAAGAGCAAAAACACACAGCCAAAATTGACAAGAGCACGAGAGAGCAATTGGGCAAAATGGGCAAGAGAATTGTACCCGAAACTCTGTTTTCCGCGACTGGGTCCCGAGCAATGGGACGAAACTGCCATGGGAGAAGCGAATCGAAACCGTCGGCGGACGGAGATGGAGCTGGGTGGAGACAGAGAGAGGGGTTTCGAGTTGGGTTTCGATGACGAGGAAGAGACATTGATGGCTTGAAATCTGAGGGAAAGGGCTTGTTTCGGAATGTCATTGAGAGAGAGATCAGAAAGGGAAAATATTTATGAAGGAAACGATTTGGGGTGCGAAGGAGAACAAAATGGGACAGCCACACAAAGCTCTGCCGTTGAGTTCTGTGTGACAACGACCAAACCTTGAACTTGTTTGTGGTGTCAAAGTTGTTGATTCCAACGCTAATGCTCAACATGTTTCTTTCGCTTGCCATTAACAGATAATTACGCGGTTTAAAAAGGTGGACTTTTTTTTTTCACCTAACTGTATTCAACTGTAACATTTCGTTTTTATCGTCGTGAAGAGCGATTGTCAAGTATTGTGGAGTTGCTTAAAAAAGGGTGCTCGTTTAAGTCGCCACTTAGGGTTATTATTTCATATTGTATTTTAATTTTTTT
Source organism: Erodium moschatum (assembly GCA_036897745.1). Taxonomy (NCBI): domain Eukaryota; kingdom Viridiplantae; phylum Streptophyta; class Magnoliopsida; order Geraniales; family Geraniaceae; genus Erodium; species Erodium moschatum. The sequence goes on from JAYMSV010002059.1 coordinate 10,037, forward strand.
CACATCGATGAAGTGTCTCGAATTTATTCAACAGTTCATTTGTTAGTCACAAAAGCCCATTCCTTGTCTTCGGGGGAGTATTTCTCTGATGCATTGCAATTCATTTTGGTAACGCGTTTTAATAAAAGTATTTTTCTTTCAAAAAGAATTCCAAAACTCTATTAGTGGTTAATTTTTTTTATCAGCAAAACAAATTTATAAAAAAAACCCATTTTTAGAGGATGAAAGACGAGAGATAGGGCAGAGCTCTTACACCAATAAGCACTAAGCTAAATTCGGCCTAGACAAAAAAACACCGGCGGACTGAACAAGTCTCAGCCTCAATCAATCCAACCAACATGTCCTAAAAGGATCAAACGGTACAACAAGGTCTAATAACCATATTTTACAACCATTAAGCACATATAAGTAAAACAAACAAGTAAGTCTAGCACCCAAATTTTACCACCATGAAACATCCAGAAATGAAAAAGGTCTACAACCCAGATTTTCTCCCATTAAACCCAAACGATATTTATATTATAAAGCCGGTAAGGTTTTGTCATTCCTTTCCTAGGATAAATGTTCCATATGATGGAGAGTTTTGCTTCATCAGCTCGACGATTTGAAGCTTACGGAGCAGTGGGCTGATCCATTCTCTTGGAATCACAATCAAATTTGTTGCCGATACCATTAGGAATTTAGTTAGATGTAGTAGTTAGCCTTAACATTCGATATGCATCTAAAATGGCACGTCAGGTGATCAAAATGAAATTTAAATCTTTGTCCATTTGGGTTAGCCTGATCGTGACGAGCTTCCCCATGCTTTAACCTCTATGATCACATGTTCGAATATCAATGAATACACCTGTTTGAAAGCAGGTGTGGGTGAAGGATATAGACCAGACCAGAGTCGAAAGCTAAGCCGAACTGTATTGATGATGCAAATACATAAACGTAGAATGTTTTGGTTCCCATATACATACACTAAGTTTCAGGCCGATTTTGCATAGATGAAAACAAGTAGCAATACATGTCTCAGGCTAAAAAGAATTGGCAACAAGTATGGCTTGCCTGCACCTAGCCTTAGCTTGCTCAAGCCTCTCAGCGAGCGTCTCCTCTTTCACAGCAGCTTTGACCATAGCCAAGTCCATCTCCATCAACCTCAGAACCCTGAACAGCTCCGTCACCAGCCTCTCGTCCACCTCTCCGTCGTCCCTCAGCACCTCCGCCTCCTCCCTCGCCCTCTCCGCCACAATCTCCCCCGTCTTCTCCAGCAGCGCGGCGGACCCGAACTCCTGACCCATCAGTTGCTCCAATTTGAGCAAGAAGTCCGCTATGACATACCCTTTTGGCTTCTCTATTTGAATCTGCTTCGTCCTCTTCCACCCGATTTCGTAGTTGGGCGGCTCCGGCGGCGCCAGGTCCTTGGGCTTGCGCTCCCGGATGATCTCAGATCTTCTCCTCTTCTCGATTGGGAAGTCGGGTGTGGTGGCGACGGTGAAGGGGAACTCCGGCTGCTCCGGCGGAGGAGGAGGGTCCGGCGATGAAGTGCATTTGATGGAGGAGTGGTGTTTTCTGATGGAGAAGAGGCGGTGGTGTGCGGAGGGGGGATGGGGTGGAGGGGGGAGAGGGAATGG
>JAYMSV010002060.1:0-11653 GCA_036897745.1 Erodium moschatum
TCTCGTAGCGGTCCATTTCCGTAATTATCGGACTTGGGGCGTTACAAGGAGCATTCTAACACAGTCATCTATGATATCACCTAGCTAGGGGTGATGAGAAGAAGGTGTCTGCTTGAATAGATCTGATGACCGATCGTGCATCCCCCCTTATGACCACTTTAGAGAGACATTACTCTGTTGTCAGTACCCCACGCAAGGTGTCACACTTCATCCCCTTTAATTGACTCAACATGTCTCTACATATCAGCCCCCACTCCGACCTCATGTAAATTTAGGAAAACAACTAGTCGTAGGGGCTATCCAAATAGTATAGGACGTATGGTTTACCGATGCCCCATCTTACCCCGAATCATGTGTCCTTCTCCAGGCTTCTAACCAAATTGATAAGTAGCTCCTTGGCGTGCGCTACCACCTTTGTTAGTTGGGAGTGATTGGCGCCACACCCACTCATTTCTTACCTTCAAAATTTCCAACAACCTCGTGACTATAGCCGTTCGGTTGATACCTAGGAGACCCTAAGTAATACATTACCACTAATTTCCGAATGAGACCCTTGGAGGCGGAAGGCTAACATTCCTCATTTTCTACCAACATTGATGTGCGGACCAACATTGAGTGAACAAATGTTCCACTGAATTCGACTCACGATGAAAAATTGGATAGTCGATGTACATGTCAACCTGCCGGCAGTGAAGGTTCGTGGCCACTTAGAGACACAATGTATGGATCTTTCATAGGAATGTGCGGATCATATGAATAACAGGAATGTCCCACAACTTTTCCCACGAAAGTGCTTGCTTCGGGGGTACCTAATTCTGATGTAGGGGCTGCAATGGCTTGTACCCATCATTGGAGGTGTATTAGCCATTCTTCTCCATAGGCTAGTATCACATGTCCTTGCTCGCCGATTCTGAGACTTCAAATTTCAATATAGCCTTTTGATCCGGCTCATCATAAATATCTCGCAGAACCTCCTCGTCTCATTCCCGTGTCCCTGATTTGAACAGTCCAACTACGACTTAACCTTACAAAGAGATAATATCGTTTGGATCTTTGCCTCTTCTTCCTGAAGCCACGAGGCATTCAAGATGGGTGTGTGTGTCTGGTTCAATGAGCCTCTGGGTACCTGCAAAATAAGGGATTGCGCCTCCATGTAAAATCGGGGCTCCTGTTTAGTAGGCTTATAGAAAATCCGTCTTGGGGTAGTATTTCGTTTTCAATATTCCTGAAACTAGGGTATGCTCTTGTGTCATCAGCTTCCAAGCATATTTCCTTAGCAGGGCAACGTTGAAATATGCAAGTTACGAAATTCCCCCCCCTCCCATCGCATATGTGGATATGACCTGGATGACCGAGTTAATCATCACCTCCTTGTCCTCATGGGATAGTAAGTTGTCATCTCAATAATTGGTCCTCTTGAGGACTCTATCAACCAAGAATTTCATGCTATGTCTCTTGTCTTTCTCTATAAGGTTCGGGCCTCTCGTGTAGGTAGATGTCGTGGATATTCCCTGATACCCAAAATGTTGCAGCAATCAGTCATATCATGTGCATGGGTAATTAATAACATGACCCAACATGTTGCCAAAGGCCTCCAGTGTGGCTATGAAGTTGGTTTCTTCCTCTCCTCCAGCCTCGTAGAAGATGTAACAATCGTTTGTGAAAAAATGTATGGGTTATGATGGAGCACTCCTTGCCACAGAGGTGTCAATTCTTTTGTGCAAGTTAGTTAAGAACCATAAACAAATGTTACATGCCAAATATCGGCGTTGAGGGTTGTACCGTCAAAACGCCGAAATCTCGGCGTTGTTTCCCGTTATTTAGAACTTTGCTTCTTCTTTTTTTGTGTCTGTTTAAGAAAGTTCATTGGTGCCTTGACTATGAAATTTAAGAAAAGTTTCTCCTAATATTGGCATCGACTTGGCATGTTCTAGCCACATGACGATGATGTGCATTTCTTCTTCAATAGGGCATAACGGTACGTACGACATATAAGCCATATGCTGCAGGAAATGAGGTATGCTCGTCTTCATCAAAGGATCAATGAACATCACATTATCGAGATTTGACTCGTAATTGTTGTTGACTATGGAAGAATAAATATAGAAATATATAAAGAGTTGGATGAAGATGTGTGAATAAGAATGAGGCAAGATAGTGAATTATAGGAGAATATGGTAGATTTAGAAATTTATCGGGGGAAACGTGTCGTCACGTCATAGGGTCGACGACTCGCCGTTGGGGCGTTGACGAGTCAAAGCCACGAGGGCTCGCCATTGGGTGTTGTTGCAGGATCTGGCCACGAGACATTTTATAACGATCGGTTTTGACAAGCGTAGCGATGATGGTTCGTAGGTAGACGTCGTGGTTGCGTCTGTGACGAACAAACTACGACGATCAAATAACGTCCAACTGGAGCTGCTCTTACAAGTTACAACACCTATATCAATTCGGATGAACATGAGCCGATGGCAATATAGAAAACTTAATACGAATGAAGATTAGTCCGATGGTAATATAAGGAAAACGAATTATCTCTTTGTAGAAAAAAATGCAATTAGAACTTAGGAAAGACAGTGAAATGGGCCTTTAAACTCCCATCTTATAAACCCTAGCCCACATCTCATGTATAAAATCGAAACAGAGTGGAGCGATAGGTTTTACTCTCCTAAGGGTTTCAGCAGCTCGACAGATATCAAACGCGCCTCTTCTCGCCCACCCACACCTCTCATCGTCACTTCGAAGCCATGGTACGCGATTCTATATGACTTCCTTTTCTGCTGATTTTGAATCTCCAATCACTTTGTTCTTCCTCACTCGAGGATCTCCAATCGATTCCTTTTAAGCTTATATTTTACGCATTTTGACATCGATCTTAGCTCTGTGGATGTGTATCGGTTTACGCACATCTAGGATCGGATGATGTATTTGTAGGTTTCCTATGAATTTTTACTGGGTTTTCAGCTTAAGACTGTTGCTTTATCTGGTTTCGTTGAGGTTATGCAAGTTTGTACATATTTTGGTGTTTTGATTAGGCTTTTAGAAAGTGTCATTGTTGTGGTGAATGTATAAGCATTCTGGTATTGTGTAATGTAGTCCATGGGTATCAATTTTGATAATTTAGGCTTGAGATGACTGCTCAATATGTGCATATATTGAACTAATGCTAGACTTGTATTTTTTTATTTATTCCCTGCATTATTTACTAAAAATATATTTTTGGTTACTACTTCTGTAGTCGAGGAGGAAGGTTAGGGAGCCCAAGGAAGAGACTGTGACTCTAGGACCTGCTGTGAGAGAAGGAGAGCATGTGTTTGGTGTTGCCCACATTTTTGCTTCATTCAATGACACATTTATCGTAAGTAATGAAGAGAGCTCATAGTTTGTTTTTTAGGTGTTTCTTCTTTGTTTTATTAACTTGTTTTTTGAATTGCAGCATGTGACTGATCTCTCTGGAAGGGAAACTATGGTTCGCATCACTGGTAAGTGTTATCATCCTCTCTATTTCTCATAGTGTGTGCATTCTCTTATATATCATTTTTTTGCTTTTGCTATTTCATCGCACTATTCACAATGGACTTCCTTCCAGGTCATTAAACAATTACTTGCTTTTAATAATTTGCATTTCTAATAGTTGGTGATGTGTTCTGTACTATGTTTTTTTTGTAACCAGGTGGGATGAAGGTGAAGGCTGACAGGGATGAGTCTTCCCCATATGCTGCTATGCTTGCAGCCCAGGATGTTGCTCAGAGATGCAAGGTTTTAATCTGATCCCTGAATGTCGACTTATACTTTCTTTTGTACTTTGAACTTTTATTCAGATTATCTTGTTAAATTTCTATTTAGCTGATCGAGGCTTTGTTCAATCAATAATCTTGTCAGTAAAGTGATCTGTACTGTTACTATTTCTCATGAGATTTGTAACTGTGGAATATAAACTTTTAATTGTATGAATTTCAGGAACTAGGCATTACTGCTCTTCATATCAAACTCCGTGCAACTGGTGGTAACAAGACTAAAACACCTGGACCTGGTGCTCAGTCAGCTCTTCGTGCCCTTGCCCGTTCTGGCATGAGAATTGGCCGCATTGGTATGTTGCCCATTCATTACTGTCACTACATTACAGCAATATTCATTATCTAGATTTTCATTTTCTATTAGAGAGGTGGTGAATATATCTTGATGCTTAATTTAAGAATGGAAGCAGATAGCGATTTACAGATATATACCCTGCTACATGTTAACTAAAACCTGTGCAGAGTTATCCCTGATTATCAATCACATCATCTGAGCCTGACAATTTCTGTTTCTGTTGGTTGTTTTGAAATAGTAATATTAAAGCCAGTCAGTTTTCTCTACAGGAATCACAAAATAGTTACCCCTCTGGATGTTTTATAGATTGATTAGAAATTTCCTGTGTAATCACCATATTTTAGCGTTCTAGTTTCTCCTATATCTGGTGATTGGTGAGAATCTGTGAACTAATAGAGATGAAATAGAAATTTCGTACCAACAATTCGATGTTTTCTGTAACTGTGCTGATTAACATGTTTTTCTTTCTTTCAAGTTTTTAATTGTTAGAGATGATGTGGATTTTTTTTAATATGTATGGTATACTTTAACTATGTAATCCAACAATGATTCTTACATTCTTCATGCTCTCTGTTCCTTTGATTCTGGATCTGAAAACTTGTATTTTTTCTGCAGAGGATGTGACTCCAATTCCCACTGATAGTACCCGCAGGAAGGGTGGTAGAAGGGGTAGGAGGCTCTAAGCTTGTTCCCAGTCTGTCTGTGCTGCCATTGTTCTGGCAGCAGTTATGGATTTTCATTTGGATCCCGATCAGATCAACTATTAGTTAAACTTTCATTTCATTTTTGAATCTGTTTTGTAGTTGAATTGTTCAATGGTGAAAGAATTTCTAGCACAAATACTGTTTTGGGCAATGGAATTTTATGATGAGTTTGAATTTATTTGTCATCTTTTAAATTGACTTTTGCTATTCTCTTCTATTTGATAGTCTTCCAGCAGAAAAAAAAACTCTAAATTGGGAGGGACAGATTATTTACAAAATATCTCTTTTGCAGTTGTTAATCATATGTCTAACTCCTACAATTCTCGCTAGCAACCAGGGAAAGTTGAACACAAAACAAAATGCTCTGAGCTTACAACACATATTGACACATAACGTCTGTGTGCTTTACTCACTCTTCATAACATGATGCAAATGTCTATCTACTGATACCAAATAATCTAAAAACCGACCTTCCTCTAAGACTAGTAAATTCAATTTGGCACGCCTTCGTTACTCTGGATGAAAGGGTGCTTTCTGACTCATTGTTACTGGATGATGTCACTGATTGTTGTTATTTTTTCCTTGAGTTCTTTTTTATCCATCCTCTTAGTTTGCCGTGTCTTGTCCCGTCTTCTCTCCTCATTTTTATCGAGTTTGAGAATGCTTGTTCACGAGTCACTTTAAGGGCCGATCTTTAATCTCCCAAGAAGTCAATGGGCATGTTCTGCTCAGTCTTGTGATTCTAGAGAGTTCATCTTCTACGATCTTTTATGACATTATTTGCTAGTTCAATATTTGAAGTTTTGAACAAATTCATTCATTTGTATTAGATGATTCAATTGTTTCTTCGCTCTTTTTTTTCTATGTCTGTTTAGACATGTTGGACCTTTGTTAATGTCTGTTACTGATGTATTGATTTGTTTGCTTTTTTTCCATAACCTGCACCGTTCTATTAACACAGTTTCATGCTCTAATGTATTCGGTTTAGTCTTTGATTATCGTATGTATGTTAAAATTGTGGTTCTGGCCTTCTATGAAACACAGCCCATTTATGAAGCGTAAGAGCCCAACAGAGTAGGTCCATTGATAAAACCCAGCTAGTTGCCACGTGTAGACACGTAGTATAGCATTCATCACAGTCCGTGAAATCAGAGGTTAGTTTAACATTAACTCTATACCCTAGGGTTTTTCATTCGACTCAGCATCTCAGTCCCGTATATAAGCAAACGAGAACCCTAATCTCCCTTTCTTCTTCCAGACAGAGAGACCCCAAGCAGAGCTCCACCTCACCAATTCGTCTCGGAAATGGTTACTTTCAGGGTACGTTTCGGGCTTCTCTTTTATATTTTTTCTGATTTCCATATTTTTTTGCTGAAACAAGCTTCCGAGATCTGTATTTTTGAAAAACTTTGCATCGTGATCTGTAGTGCTTTGGAACTTCTAGCTATCTTCGTAGATTTGTTCTACGATTGTTAGATCCACGGTTTTGTATGCCCATAGACATCTTATTGACCTGTTTATTAGATGCGAAATGCAGTATAATATGTTCGTGTTAGACTATTTATTATGGGAGATGAAGCGTTTATAATAGTACGCGTGTAGTAAGATGTATAACAGTTGGGATATAATCAACAGTCTAATGAAATTTTGACTATAAACGAGGAATGAAAGAAATAAAAATTGAATTTTGTTTATGGGTTTGTGATCTAGATAGAGGTGTCCAAAGTATCAAATGTTAATGAAATTTGTTTTATATGCAGTTTCATCAGTACCAGGTTGTTGGGAGGGCTCTACCCACTGAGTCAGATGAGCATCCCAAGATTTTCCGCATGAAGCTGTGGGCAACCAATGAAGTCCGAGCAAAGTCCAAGTTCTGGTTAGTTAGTTTGTGTGTTTTTGAATAAATTATACTTGTTGTTTCTTTTAAAACAGGGTGTTAATTATTGGTTTCAACTTTTTCATCGATTGTGTCTTTCAGGTACTTCTTGAGGAAGTTGAAGAAGGTGAAGAAGAGCAATGGACAAATGCTTGCTATCAATGAGGTATATTTTATAATAGTGTTGTTGTAGTCAAATTATCTAGTTCTGGTTCAATGTTGGTAAGTATAGCGGTGGAGTTCGGCGAAGCTGTGGATTAGCTTTTATGTACATTTGAGTGTAGGTACTTCTTTGCTTCATGTTTTGTTGCCTGTCGAGTCTGTTGAATAGTTATCATTCCGGACACACTTTACTTATTGGCTTGCCTCAATACACTAAGTGTTGCTACATAGCAAAACGATGTTGCTAAGTATAGCTGTAGAGTTCTGGGAATGTTAGGGTTAACTTATGTACATTTGAGTGGTGGCACTTGTTTGCTTCATGTTTTGTTGCCTATTTAGTTTGTTGAATAGCTGTAATCACTGACACACTATACTGATTGGCTTGCCTCAATCCACTAAGAATTGTTGATACATAGCAAATTGATTATTAGAATTGTTACTGTGAGCTAAGCGAAGCGTACCTAAGTTACAAAATTCCTGTGCATGCATAATTCACTCTACAAGTTTTTTTCCCTTTCATGTTTGCTCGACTTCATGTTGCTTGCACTCCGGTTTGCTGGAGTTCATGTTGGTTGTTTGAATTCAAGTCTATTAGAACATGCATGTTGTTATATTTAACTTTTGTTTATTTAAGGTCTGTTGACCTGATAAAAGTTTCATGTAGATTTTTGAGAAGAAACCAACCAAGATTGACAACTATGGTATTTGGTTGCGCTATCAAAGTCGTACCGGGTATCACAACATGTACAAGGAGTACCGTGATACCACTCTCAATGGTGCCGTTGAGCAGATGTACACAGAGATGGCATCCCGCCACAGGGTGAGGTCTCCATGCATCCAGATCATCAAGACGGCCACCATCCCTGCCAAGCTCTGCAAGAGGGAGAGCACCAAGCAATTCCACAACTCCAAGATCAAGTTCCCGTTGGTGTTCAGGAAGGTGAGGCCACCAAGCAGGAAGCTCAAGACCACATACAAGGCTTCAAGGCCCAATCTGTTCATGTAACTTGTCTAGTTGATGGATGGTTGTGGGAAGCATAAGCTATCGTGGGTTATTGAATATTTTGGTAGGAAATTTGCAATTATTTTTGTTTGTTGGATATTGTTAAATTTGGGAGTTTTAGTGTATCAGACTTCATGTTTGAAGTTATGCAGTTAACATTCTGTTTTGTTTATGTTCTGAGTTCATATAGTTGATATGCTATTTAAATTTGAAGAGATCAGTCTTTTTTCCCACTTGTATTAAATCCAGACTTCATAATTTAAACTTAATTATAAAAAATATGGTTATAATTTATAAATTATAGAAATGAGAACATGGATACTTTTTTTTACAGTTCCTTGATATTTCAATTGGCGTGTTGATAATTGAGAAGTTTAAACCACTAAAAACTCGAAATACAAAACAAAACCAAGCTACACAGCATCTTGCCACCAGACACTGATTCGTAGTGGTCATCGGGTGGCCATCAGAAACGGGAGAAACACGCAAATATTGGAGACTCCGTGACTGATCGTGACGGTCCCAACTGTTCAGGTCCCCTCGGCACTTGTAGTATGAGCGACCGTCGGTGGTCTTATGACTCCGGATACTCGCCGATGAGACATGGGGCTCATTCATCATCTCTGTCCCAGCTGATCGTGACAATATCATGCAAATCCTCCTCTCTGACCAACGACCAAAGGATGGATGGTACTGCGTCACGGACAGGCAAGGCCTCTACTCAACCAAGAAAGGGTATTAGACATTGGCCATTATCCATCATCAAGCCCGTCTACAGAGGCGCGAGGTTATATGGGCGTCCCTCTGGGACATCCCAACCCCACCATGCTTTAAGGTCTTCCTATGACGATGTCTATCAGATACACTCCAATCTAAACCGTCGGTATGTCCAAGTTAACCCGACTTGTGCAATATGTGGACAGGCTCCCGAGACAATGAACCATCTATTTGTCTCCGGTGGCTTTGCAAAGACCTACTGGTCGCAGATGGGAAGGGTCCATTCAGGTGGGCACGATCCTGCTTTTGATACATGGTGGGATTTCAGCATACTAGGAGTGACGCCAGCTCGGATGGCGGACATCCTTGTTGTCGTATGAAAAATATGGAAGGCTCGAAATGATCTTGTGTGGAGTGAAGTTGCTCCTGCAACTATAAAGGTGGTCTCGGCTGCCCGAATAACCCTACGGGCCTGGTGGGAAGCAAATACAGCTCGTCTCCATCTCCACCCATCGCACCCAAGGTGGCTGTCTAGATGGATCTCCCCCCCTGCAGGAACGATGGTAGTAAATGTGGATGACACTATTTTTCAGGACTTGAATCAATCTGCTTGGGGCCTAATCACCCGATCTACTGGAGGAGTGGTGTCCCTAATTGCAAACGGGATCCTTACAGGCACATGGTCGCCGATTATGGTTGAGGCATATGCAATTAACACGGCCCTCCGAAACCTCCATTCTATTGGTAAGGACCTGTCATTATTTGCTCAGATGTACAGGTTTTACTCAATGACTAACGAGGGTAGCCCATCAGCTTCCCCGTTGGGTACTATTTTTCTTCATGAACATCAATGAAATCCGTCTCTTTTCACTCAAAGAAAAAACTAAAACCAAGTATATTAATTAAATTATAAGAAAAATTGAAACACATGAAATCAGCTTTAGATAGTGAAAGATGATAAGGTGTAAATCAAGTACGTAGACTTCTTTCAATCTAAAGTCCAAAGATCAAAACGGTAGCATGATTTTGATTGCTTACTGATCCGACATTATCAAACATCGATCGTGAAGTTGGTGAGATATAAGTGAAAGTTATGATGATTTCAGCACTATACCCTCAACTATGCATTTTAATGTAAAATGTGCGTTGTGTTTTGATATCGCGGGACCAACATATACTAGTCTCCACGAGTTTTTGACAGAACCGATCGGTTAAAGATTGACGCTAAATTTGATGAACTGGAACTCACATGTTCAAATTCGGTTTTCAGTATAAACATATCATCAATTAATCGAAATTAATCAAACTGATTTTTATCAGTTGGTTGTCAATCACATGTCATAAACAGAGGTGTATACTTTTTTTATCGGAGAAAAGGAAATATTACAAATGAAGCAAACGAAACAAAGCAAATAAATCACTAACTCGAAAAAAACGAGTATGATTAGAAGCAAAAACAGCAAAAGCAAAGAACGAGAATTACGATCAGATGACCCTCGCGGAGATAGAAGCCCTTTTAGTATAGTGAGAACTCAAAGTGGCTTCAATCTTCTTAAAGCCCTCCTCTGCCGAACCTCTATTATAACGGATCCCCATTTTTTCTGTAAATCTCGTCCGGTATGGATAATACTCTCCCATGTACGATCATCAACAAAGTGTATACTTCAAAATACTTCTTCGCACTTTTCACTCGAGAAAATCCGTATCCTTGCTATTACCTGTTTAAATACATAGATTCAGTGAGTTTTTTTTTTTTTTTTTGAAATAATTCAGTGAGTTTTATTGATACATCATCTTCTAATCCAAATTCATGATAGTATATATAATAAATGGTTAAAAGTCAAAATTTATCTTATTTATTGGTCATGTGCGGAAACCCTTTTTACGATTAAAAATGACTAATAAGATATACGGCATGTTGGTCACATATCATTTACATGTTTTAAGAATTGAACAATAAGATAAAAATATCGAAAAGCTAAATTTTTTCTAATAAATCATCATAACTAAGAGCATCCACAATGTTAAAGTGGGGAAGCTGGCGGGGAGGTGCTGACGGTGAGGATAAAAAAATTATTTTTTGGTTTATATTTAGCACTAATAGCCAGTACCCTACAAATCTACAATGCTATGTGGTAAGTGCTGGTGGTAAGTGCCTTTTTCTTCACAATTTTACTCACCGTCGACGCTGAGGAGTGGCGGGAAGGTTACGGGCGGCCCCCCCCGGCACCGGCGATTTGCCGACTCCCCGGCTGCTCTCCATCGACGAATCCTCCCCGTCAGCTTTCAACCCAGCGTCGTGGATGCTCTTAAGATAGTTTTCTGAACGTCACCGATATATAAGATAACTTTTGTTAATCAACCCTCCAATCAAGTGGTTGGTATCAAAAGGGCAAGGATGGGCATGGGCCCATATGCCATGTTTTGAAGCAAACATGATCAATTACCATATCAATAATCAAATGAATAAGTCCCTCTAGTGCATAGTCTAGGTGGGAATGATATCATATTCTTTGCTTTTAACCTGTTATCATCATCATCATCAATTTGGTTACAATGTCAAATTTAGTTACAATAATCATTATTATTTTTCCTGCTTTGTTTAGTGTTCAAATCAAATCCTGTGGGGGACCTAAAATGTCATTTTGTGTGTTGAATATAATCTCATATTAATGCATCATCACTGTCCTTCAGAATTTTTTTTTTTGTCATAGTTTGATTTGTATATATTTGGCATTTGTTAGTGTCGTTGACTTATAAGCCCAATCTCTAAAAGAATCACTATGTAATTGAAGTCCCATTGCAACACTTTTATCTTTAAGTCCATCTCCTTCCTGGTTAGAGCATATACAACGTAGAATCTCGAGTTAGGGATTTGGATTAGGAGCTCGAGTACCATAAGTAAAATAGTAGTTTTCAGCCCCTTAAATTAAGTGTGTTCTATAATGGTGAAAATCAGATAGGGGTTCGGGTTGGAGTTCAGGTTGTGAATGGACCAATCATATTTAGTTAAATATGATTTTTATGTATTTTTTTTTAAAACCAACCAGAAGACCACGTATCGCGGCGTGAGTGGATGGGGGGGAACCAAGGGACCGC